>JAJQKJ010001989.1:0-98714 GCA_029574335.1 Rana kukunoris
TCAAGCCAGTTCCTCCTCCCGTCAGAGATGAAGAGCGAAGCAGCAGCTGTCTCTGTGTGGAGAGGAGACCAGCCATGCAGTGACATCGCTGGGAGGGCGGTCCGTGCCTAACGTGTTCTCTTTGTCCGGGGGGGGATCTCTGTTTCAGTCGTTGCCATTGAAAACATTTGTAAAGGAGAGGGGTTGGTAAGATGACCACGCCCATGTGGGGGCGCCAGAAGAAATATTTTTTGCACCCAGGCGTCTGTGACCCTAGGATCGGCCTGCATAAACCCCATGTGTACTTAAAAGTGGGGTATGCCTATATGTGCAGATTCCTCTTTAACGCTTGAGGACCGCCCGCACAATGATATACGTCGACAAAATGGCAAAGCTGGGCACAAGGGGCGTACATGTACGTCCCTTTAAGATACCAGCCATGGGTCACGAGCGCGCCGGCACGCTTGCGACCCGGTCCTCTTCTTCGTGACCATCCCCGCGGAAACAACGAACGCGATCGCCGCCGGTGTCACAGAGAGAAAAAACGGGGGAGAGGCAAGTGTAAACAAACCTCTCCCCGTGCTTCCTAGTGAGCCTGTCACTGATCATGTGTTGCCTGTCATAGGGAACGAAGATCAGTGATGTCACACGCCCCCCACAGTAAGAATCACTCCCTTAGGGCACACTTGACCCCTACAGCGCCCCCTCCTGGCTAACCCGTTCACTGCCAGTGTCATTTTTACAGTAACCAGTGCAGTGTAAAAATTACAATGGTCCCAAAATAGTGTCAAAAGTGTCCGATGTGTCTGCCATAATGTCGCAGTCACAATAAAAATCTCTGATCGCTGCCATTACTAGAAAAAATAATATTAATAAAAATGCTATAAAACTATCCCATATTTGGTAGACGCTATAAATTTTGGGGTAGTGTTGCATGACCGCACATTTGCAATTCAAAGTGTGACAACGCTTAATGTTGAAAATTGGCCTGGGCAGGAAGGGGGTAAAAAGTGCCCAGTATTGAAGTAGTTAAAGGGCCACTTTAACGTTTACTTGAAACTGTGAGGTCATGTTGAGGGGACCCAGCACCACCTACTGTAAAGGTTTTATACCTCTAACCCCTATTGTTACTGGGATTTCCAAAATTAGCCCCCCTAGGAGAGCTGTTTAACATTGAAATCTATGGTAAAAAATTTGGCCAGCTTGGGCCGGCCCTGGATTATTTGGACTAGAACTCCCAAATCAAAGGTCGCAGCCACCCAAATTTTTTATCAGCACTTGGAACCCATAGGGCCGACCCCTGGTAGAAATTGGGGTCATCTATTACACTTTCACTATTTTTAAGGCTCCATAAACTGTTTGATACCCCTCGCCATGACTCCCAAAGCTGACCAGCAACCCTTAAGCATGGGTGGGGTTGTAACAGTCCACTTAATCTTGGACAGGGTTTTACCCATCTACCACCCCAAGCTGTCCAGCGACTCTAGTCCCAGGGTGTAACATTGAAATCTATGGGGAAAATTTGGCCAGCTTGGCCCGACCATGTTTATTTAAACTACAACTTCAACTCCCAAACCAAAGGTCACAGCCACCCCAAATTTTTACCAGCACTTGGGACCCGATGGCCGACCCCTGGTAGAATTTGGGGGTATTTTGGACACGTCCCCAATTTCTAAGGCTCCATAAACTGTTTGATGCCCCTTGCCAAGACTTGCAAAGCTGACCAGCAACCCTTAAACACAGGTGGGGTTTTATAACAGTCCAATTAATCATGGTTAGGGTTTTACCTGCCTACCTCCCCAAGCTGTCCAGCGACTCTAGCCCCAGGGTTTAACATTGAAGTCTATGGGGAAACCTGGCAAGCTTGGCCCGCACTAAATATGAGATTCTGGGGTCAAAATGAACTCATATCTCATATTGAGGCTAAAGTGCAATAATAATAAAAAAAATGTAATTTGAAAAAACGACCAAAAAAAAATTGGCCCAAAATATCTCCATAGGCGATGTTTAAAAATGTCTACAGGTTGTATGTTTTGAGTTACAGAGGAGGTCTAGCACTGAGAAGCTCATACGTTCTGGAAGGGATGTAATAGAAAAAAGAATGACAGATCCTCTTAAATATGAGATCTAGGGTCAAAAAGACCTCAGATCTCATATTAAAGCGGAGCTCCACCCTAAAGTGGAACTCCCGCTGATCGGAACCCCTCCCCCCTCGGGTGTCAGGTTTGACACATTTCAGGGGGGAGGGGGTTGCAGATACCTGTCTAAAGACAGGTATTCACACCCACTTCCGGCCACACAGTCAAATTTGAAGGGCAATATTTAAACTGTGACTGTGCCTTCAATTTTAATATTTCAGAGACATACTGTAGGTCTTAGTATTTTGTCTTCATAAATTTGACCTAAAATGTATACTGCTACATATCTTTGGTAAAAAAAAAATGGATATTATTTAGTCTGGGTGAAAGTTATAGCGTCCACAAGCTATGATGCCAATATCTGAAAATTAATCACACCTGAAGTACTGACGGCCTTGTAGCTGGCCAGCTAGAACCTGTCCTAGGTAGCTAATATAACCTACATGTATATAAAGCTCAACCTGCTAATAACCTAATGTAGAGCACATGTTTATATGTGAGAGACAAAGGCAGAGTTATTCACTGTGATTTTGTGCTTGGATGTCATATAACAGTTGTATGTTGTGTTCACAGAAGGAAAAGAAAAAATATGCCTTTAAGAGTCATTTGTTTGTATGGCAGCAGTAGGTAAGCAATAACACAGTTGAATTCTTGCCAGAAAGCATAGAGTTAAGCTTTTGTGACTCATCAGAAGCCTTTGCCCAATCACAGCTAATCTCACATTGAGCAGAGTCTTGACCTATCACAGCCAGCTTTACAAACACTCTGTCTGGGAGGTTCCTAATACTCCATGTGCTGCTAGATTATTCCACCACAGAGACACAGCAGAACAGACACAAGGCCAAAGCAGTTTTATGGAAGCAACAGGGCAAAATAGATACATTACACAGTTACTGTAGATATATTTTCTTATTGTAAATAGTGTGATAGTGTGATTAGAACTGAATACTGATCTAGCTGTTTGTTCACTTATAGTTCCACCACTCATCATACCATACCATACCATACCTCCACCGAACAACTAAGTCACCAAACTAATTCACAAACCAAACCCAACTAAGCTAACCCTGCAAAAGCAACCCTGCAAACCACAGTTATACCTTTCAGAGATATCAGAGAATGCTTTAATAACTTACAGAGAGAGAGAGAGAGAGAGTAAATACTGAAGAAAGAAATATATCCACCATCTTATGTTAAATGACAAGATTGAATATTTGAACCACCATTTTCTGTTATACTTTATTCATCACGTGTTTTTGTACATGGACTGTCTGCTGCAAAGCAGCATTATCTTATATGAAGTTAATAAAGAAGTTATTTTAAGCATTTGGTGTGCTCTTTAACCACCTGTCCACCGCCCACCGTCAAATGACGGCGGGCGGAGGAATCCATTGTTCTGACATCACGTCATATGACGTGATGTCTTTTTAAAGCCGCGGGTGCACAGGTGTAGGTGCACAGTAGGCAAGTGGTTAAACCTGCTGCTATTATAGAAGGAATTTCAGAGTAATGGACAGTCTTGTTGGACTGAAAAGTCAGAGATATCACAATTCTTCTAATGCCACAGCGCATGAGGCACTTCATAGTGCTGCGCCTGCCACAGGCCTATCTCATTTCTTGAGACTCTAACGTGCCAGAAAAGTACAAATACCCCCCAAATGACCCCTTTTTGGAAAGAAGACATTCCAAGGTATTTAGAAAGAGGTATTATGAATTTTTTGAAGTTGTCATTTTTTCCCAGAACTCTTTGCAAAATCAAGATTTTTTTTATTTGTATTTTTTTTACAAAATGTTCATATTAGCAGGTTATTTCTCACACACAGCATATGCATACCACAAATTACACCCCAAAACACATTCTGCTATTCCTCCCGAGTATGGCGATACCACATGTGTGAGACTTTTACACAGCCTGGCCACATACAGAGGCCCAACATGCAGGGAGCACCATCAGGCATTCTGGAGCACCCAGACCAATGCTACATGGAAAAATCATAATTTATTTGCTAGAAAATTACATAGAACCCCAAAACACTATATATGCTTTTTTAGCAAAGACCCTAGAGAATACAATGGCGGTCGTTGCAACTTTTTATCGTGCATGGTATTTGCACAGAAATTTTTCGAACATGTTTTTTTGGAAATAAAACAGTTTTGTGTTTTTAAAAAAAAAAAAAAAAAACATTAAAGTTAGCCCAATGTTTTTGCATAATATGAAAGATGAAGTTACACTGAGTAAATCGATACCTAACATGTCACCCTTTAAAATTGCACACGCTGTGGAATGGCGCCAAACTTCGCTACTTGAAAATCCCCATAGGTGACGCTTTAAAAATATTTTTACTGGTTACATCTTTTTAGTTGGAGAAGAGCTCTATGGCCAAAATGATTGCTCTCGCTCTAACGTTCGCAGTGATACCTCACATGTGTGGTTTAAACACCGTTTTCATATGTGGGCGGGACTTACGTGTACTTATGTATACAAGCACAAGGGAACAGGGGCGCTTTAAAAAAAATGATTGTTCATTTTACTTTATTTATTTTAGTTTGATACGTTTTTCCCCCAAAATAAATGTTTTGATCACTTTTATTCCCATTACAAGAAATGTAAACATCCCTTGTAATAGGAATATAGCATGACAGGTCCTCTTTACAGTGAGATATGGGGTCAATAAGACTCCACATCTCACCTCTAGACTTATTTTTCGAATTTTCAATTTGTCGAATTTTTCATTTTTGAATTTCCAAATTTTCGATTTTTTTTTTCGCAAATTTACGATTTTTTTAAAAAAAAAACGATTTTTTAGAAAATTTTGAATTTTTTCGAAAATTTTCAATTTTTTCGAAAATTTTAAAATTTTTTCGAAAATTTTCAATTTTTTCGAAAAATTTTCAATTTTTTCGAAAAATTTCAATTTTTTCGAAAATTTTGAATTTTTTCGAACATTTTCAATTTTTTCGAAAATTTATGATTTTTTTGAAATTTTACAATTTTTTTGAAATTTTACAATTTTTTTGAAAATTTAAAAGATTTTTGAAAAATTTCGATTTTTTTGAAAAATTTCGATTCTTTTGAAAAATTTCGATTTTTTTGAAAAATTTCGATTTTTTTGAAAAATTTCGATTTTTTTGAAAAATTTCGATTTTTTTGAAAAATTTCGATTTTTTTGAAAAAATTTTTTTTTTGATTTTCCCGATTTTAAAGAAAAAAAGAAAGAAAATAACATAAAGGAAAAAAACTATTTTTTTGGCAGTGCACATGTCTAGTTTGTACACCATCTTGATATATGGGCGCCCATCAAAACGAACCCCCCATCATATTGCCCCATAAAATGGCCCCCATAAAAATTTGCCCCATAAACTGGCCCTTATCAAAATGCCTCCCTCAAAACTGTCCCCATCACCAAATTTGAAGATCCTAGCATTTATGGTTTTTGAGATATTGACCAGCAAAGCAAATTGTGGAAGTCCCGAAAGGGGAAAATTTCAGCAATTGTGTCCAGGAAGGAGTTCCAGGAGTCGGGTAGATTTGTGAGAGACGTCCCTAAATGAGCAGTGACTAATATCTTCATAGGGCAGCGGGAGATGTGGCTGCAGATATATAGGGAAGGAGAGTGTGACAAGACATGATTTCTAACCTGTGACCACTCCCTCATTTTCAAGCCGACCTACACATATCATATATCAAAACGTTCAGCTATCCCTGCTGCCACTACACGTGTCCATGGCTAAGTCATAGTCGCAAGCGTTTTCATAATACGGCCATTTGTTTGCAACCTACGCCATCCAATGACCTCCATTGACTTCCATTGAAATTACAAATCAGGACTCCTAAAATTTGATAGGCAATATGTAAACTGCGACTGTGCCTTCAATTTTTATATTTCAGAGACATACTATACATTAAACTGTAGGTCTGGGTCCTGTGATTCACACAATATAAAGATCTTCGCTGTACGATTTATAGTTTTTAAAATACAACCGTTTGAAGAAGGAGACATTTTCAAAAAAGGGCAAAAATCTCTGAGTCTGTGCTTTAGAGGCTGCCTATATAAAAACAAACATTGGTTTCCTAGGAAACGCTGAGATAATTCAAACTCCTCACACACAGCTGGAGGCACTAACGGTTCTGAAAAGCCAACCGCTCAAAAAAACTGACCGCCACTTTACAGCTCCCTTGCTGGAAGCGTAGCGGTAAGACTGCTAGCCGGGCTCCGGTGCCACCTTGTCGGCATGAATTTTGTATTTTACCGGTCAATATCTCCGAAAAAGTTACAAAAATAAACTGTCCCAAAAAATCTCCATAGGCGACGTTTAGAAAATTCTACAGGTTGCAGGTTTTGAGTTACAGAGAAGGTCTAGTGCTAAAATGATTGCACTCGCTCTAACGATTGCTGCGATACCTCACATGTGTGGTTTGTACACCATTTTCATATATGGGCACCCATCAAAACTACCCCCATCATATTGCCCCAAATAATGGCCCCCATTAAAATGTGCCCCATAAACTGGCCCTTATCAAAATGCCTCCCTCAAAACTGTCCTGATCACCAAATTTGAAGATCCTAGCATTTATGGTTTTTGAGATATTGACCAGCAAAGCAAATTGTTTTTGAGAGACTGTCCCTAAATCAACAGTAACTATTTTCATAGGGCAGCGGGAGAGGTTGCTGCGGATAATATATAGGTAACAATATTTTCGGAGCCACCCAATGAATGGTGAAGCTAGGCTGTGACAAGACAAAAAATGAAAAATCAGGACATGATTTCTAAACTGCGACCACTCCCTCATTTTCAAGCTGACCTAAACAAATCTTATATCAAAACGTTCATATTGAATTACACATGATTTAAGCGGCAAAATCGTGTCTCATAAAAGAAGAGGGCCTATTGAAGTTAACTCCACCATGGCCGGTCCCAAGTCCGTGCTGAGAAAGGAGGAGGGCTCTGTGCAAAGGGCTAAAAAGAGGTGGTATACAGTCGTAATCTAAAGTTCCACTGTACATCTGTTCTCTGCTGTCCCGTCTGTGTGCTTGTCTCGACTGTAAAGTGTGGGAAGAGGGTGTACCCCTTTACGGAGGATAGACAGCAGGATCCGTTCGCCCCGAGTACATTGTACAAATGTCGGAAGAGAGCAGTTTGGTATCAAGGATCAATATTGCTGTTTTGGAGAAAGTATCTCAAAATCCTCCGACATTTGGCATTACACATGATCAACCTTGAAGGTCTGTGGTCAGCCCGGTCCGCATCCCGTGCTGTAAAACAAAGAAAGATGATGGTTAGGTTGCTGGGGCAAGCAAACCAGCCCTGTAAAAAATAGTATTTGCTACTGTAGACCATGGGCAAGGTCACTGGGGATTCTCCAGGATCTCAGCCAAACATGGCAAGGAAGTGTGGGGGCGATTTTCCAAATCATTTTCCGTGTACAGTGTTTAATGGAAAAATAATTAAAGCACTGGTACACTGTGGAAAATGATTCGGAAAATGGTCCCCTCTCCGTCTTCCCGTCTTCCCTGCCATCTTGATCAACTAAGATGGCAAGGAAGATGGTTTATTGCCTGGCCAGCTTGGCGTGGGAATATAGGTAAAACAGTTCCAGCCCAGGTAAATTGGGAGCCCAAGTACCATAGGTGGCGGCCCAGAACTCAGTTTGATGGTGCTTTTGATTGAGCATAAAAGAAAATGGTAAAGGGAACAGGGTACTGCAGTCTGCTTAAATAATTTGTAATAAAAACATCTTTGCCATTCTCCAACCACTTTGCACATACAGGTCCCAGAAGGCAGCGGGGGCAGGAGGAAAAAAAATATCCACAAATGAGGGGTCTTTTCTTTGAGACCAAGTTGTACAAAAATATATACAAGGACTCCAATAAAAAAACCTACAGCACCTGGTATTCCCAGGCGGTCTCCCATCCAGGTACTAACCAGGCCCGACCCTGCTTAGCCTCTGAGATCTGGTGCTTTCAGGGTGATGTGGCCGTAGGCAAGTACCATGGGTGCCCTTAACTCTCTTGAAGACCTGGATGGGAGACTGCCTGGGAATACCAGGTGCTGTAGGCTTTTTTTTGGAGTCCTTGTTTATATTTTTCTGGTCTTCTCCAAGTCTTCTCCCAAGCTATTTTCAAGAGAGTTAAGGGCAGCCATGGTGCTTGAACCCATACAGTTCAGGAATAGTGCGGGCCAAGCTTGCCAGGTTTCCCCATAGACTTCACTGTTAAACCCTGGGCTAGAGTCGCTGGACAGCTTGGGGTGGTAGATGGGTAAAACCCTGACCATGATTAAGTGGACTGTTACAACCCCACCCATGCTTAAGTGTTGCTGATCAGCTTTGCTAGTCTTGGCAAGGGGTATCAAACATGGAATGGAACTCCGCACAGCATATGCCCCCGGCCAGATAGGCCATGTCGCCGGGGTCCGTTGGGTGCGCATACCCTGAAGGTGGGTGCCGCACTTGGAACCGGCGAAGAGAAAAGCCCCAGTAAAATGGCGTCTGCCCCAGATATACCCCTCCCCAGCATGCCCCGCAAGGTCAAACTTCTCTAATTGGCTGCTGGGGAAAAGTGAGTCTGCCAGAACCCCTCTAGCGCCACCTGTCGTCCAGGGGTGAGAACAACACCCCTGGAGCGCAGACTGGCCCACAGGACAGTTCTGAATGACAGCCGCCCATCAATTTAACAAATTATGAATGGGAGCAAAGTAACTATTCCATTCACCCACTAACTTTAGCGTAGTGCCCATACTGAAAGTAAGGGGGCGCTACATATACATACAAACATAATTTGTTGCCAGCGGTTTAGACATTAATGCTGTGTGTTATTTTGAGGGGACAGCAAATTTACACCATTCTACAAGCTGTACACTCACTACTTTGCTTGTAACAAAGTGTCATTTCTTCAGTGTTGTCACATGAAAAGATATAATAAAATATTTACAAAAATGTAAGGGGTGTGCTCACTTTTGTGAGACAGTGTGTGTGTGTGTGTATGTATATATATATATATATATATATATATATATATATATATATATATATATATATATGTGCTGCCCCGATAGGGGCATAGAATATGAGATGCATAGCCTCAGTTAATATTAGCATTGTTATATAGATTAGAGTTATATAGTGTGGTTTACTCGGAAACGCGTCGCATTTTGGTGACATCATCGTCCTGCGTCTGTTCCTTATCTTACCATCTAAGCACCAGGTAGAGGACCGCACATCACAGCTGACTTCCATCGCCCTATCATGAGGCAGTGTCCTCCCTGTACAGCGCTTCCACAGACTGCAGAAGAAAGCCCAAATCGATGACAGCTCACCACTCCAAGGAAACAACTACCTTTACAGGTAGTTGACGAAGTTCCGAAACATGTAAACTTTTGGGGAACAGGGACCCCTCTATGCACACTTCAGCCTCACGGTTTTTCCTTTATCAGCTCGGTAATATTGTACCTTGAGCAGATATACCATCAATTAAAGGATGCCTTATGGAGACATGAAAAGCACACCTTGAGGACAATTACAACACTTGGCTTCCAGCCATTGTCTTTGGAGATTGAATAATATTATTTTTATTTTCATTCTGGACATTGCAATCAACAACTCATTATCAGAGACGCTGTACTACCGCTGTCCTACCTTGGACACTATCATACCGATTCACCTGATATTGCTACCTTTAGGAATAGCGCTTCAAGCTTTATGCATAAATGGATGGTTTGGCTGCAATCCCTTTGAGCAGTGTGTGATTGGAGAAAATAGCTTCTACTTAGAGCTATGAATGACAGCAAAACCGTGAGTAAACCCTGCACTAACACTGCTGAGGAACATTACTACAACACTGTCCTCTACAAACTAGCATATTATATGCCCAATCACCTATCATCCATCCATAATAGCTGATATAAATCTCATGGAATGTGAGCTGCCTAATAGGATGAATAAGCACTATATGGATATATTTGCTTTGAAGCTTTGAATGGACACTACCCATATGCTATGGGAACTTGCCCACCATCTATGGCAATATCATTGTGTTTCAGGTGAATTCTATCGTGAAGATTAACATTACAGTGTCTCTGCTTGAATATCTCCTTTACTTCTATTTACTAATGAAAATATACTTATAAGGAAATAATACTAAGCCTGACACGGCGAGTTCAACGGGAGAACTTTTCTCAGTGAGCTATTAGGCTCAATATCCTTCCTTTTGTTACATTGTTGTTGTGTGTGTGTTTTTTTTTTTCCTTCATCATCAGTCTCTATTGGATCAGTGCTACTATTACCACTAGTCAGTGGATTTTTTCATGTCCCCTTTTCCAGGTATTTAATTATGTTATATTCCATCATCTAGCCAGTGATCTTTTCACCTGAATTACAGGGAATCACTGCTATTTGTGGGAACCATTAGGAAATATTGCCAATAGTTGGGGTTCAGGTGTGCAATTTTGTGTGGGGGGGACCTCTGTGTGTTATGTGGAGGGTGGGGGCGCTATTGTAGACTCTGATCTCCCCTTGGGATGATCGAGCATTAGTTACTGGTATAAGCCGTTTTTGAGTGGGCATCCAGGGGGACCATCCCTGGGTTGGTCTACCATATCATAGTGGACCTGAGTTTTTATACCTGACATACATGTGTTCTTTTTTGATATTTATTCTAATAACATTTTTTGTAGTTAACTCTTAGGCCTTGTACACACGAGGGGATATTTCCGCTGAACATGGTCCGACGGACCATTTCAGCCGAAAAATCCCCTCGTCTGTAGGGGCAAACGGACGCTTTTTGCCGGATTCATCCGGCGGAAAAATTTCAAAGCATGCTTTGAAATAATTCCGCCGGATAGCTGGCCGTCAGATATGTCCGCTGGTTAGTACGGCAAACCAGCGGACATATCTTGCCGCACATGCGTCGTATCCTGTGAATGGATCCGACGCATGCGCGCGGAAGTGTTTACTTCCTGGTGCGGTGACGTGGCGGTCACGTGGCGGCATCAACGTCACCGCCGCGTCACCGCGCTGTCCGCCGGCGGGGAATTTGATCCGATGGTGTGTACAGCCATCGGATCAAAACATCCCGGCGCAAATATACGCTGTAAACGGTCCGGGGACCGTTTACAGCGGATATTTCCCGTCGTGTGTACAAGGCCTCAAGGGTGTGCAGCAGTCTATTTTCTTTTTTGTTTTTTATTGTTGTGTTATATTGTAATTTGGATTGCACCCCCCGATAATATCGGTGAGTACTACATTTTTCAAAATTAGGTGGGCATCCCATATTTTCTCTTTTTGGTTACCTTTACAGTATATGCTTACCTGTTACTACTCAAATGTGAGTGAGATACTTATGTTTTAATTAAATTGTTTTTAATCTACTACACCCAGAGGCGCTTCTTTCCTTGCCTTTTTTTCTAGAATTGGAACATGGTCTCTGTTCCCCTCCGATGGCAGCCCTGGATGTATATACCCACATACAAGCAATCAGACTTATTGTTAGCTTATGCTAAACTACCAGTCATTGACTTTGCCCTGTCCCCACAGATGTATATGCATTTTTGACACCCTAGGCATTGTGTTATCTTGCACATTTTTACTTGTCTTGTGCTTTATTCCCAAAGCACTTGCTCCATAGTTTGCGGCGGCGTAGCGTAAATGGCCCGGCGTATCCCCGCGTAAATCGAAGGGGGCGGCTTGTATTTAAATTAAGCGCGCCCCCGTGCCGATTGAACTGCACATGCGCCGGCCAGGAAAAAAGCCCAGTGCGCATGCTCCAGCTCACGTCGGAAAACGTCGTTGAAACCGACGTGAAAACAATGTGATCGTCACTTACGCAATGCCCTATTCGCAAATGACTTAGTAAAACGACGTAACCGATGGAAAAAGACGACACTGACCCGACGCCATACTTAACATGGTATCCGACGGTACTGCATAAGGTTACTCCACACATTAGCAGGGGTAACCTTACGCGTACGAAAACGACGTAAACGACGTCGGGGCGGCGTAAAAGCGTTCGGGAATCTGCGTATTAGCCTCATTTGCATAGGCAAATGAGAAAACAACGTAAAGGCCACCTAGTGGCCGGAGTTGTCATTACATCTACGATCCGCCAGTGTAATTGAGTTACACTTGTCGGATCTTCACCGGTATCTATGCGTAAGTGATTCTAGGAATCACTCGCATAGATCCCCGAGGAAAAAACACTGCGATACGACGGGGTATCTGAGATACCCCGTCGTATCGCCTCTGAGAATCTGGCCCTTAGAAAGGAAATCTAAGGAAAAGATAAGTGAACCAACAATGCACTAGCTTAAAGGGGTTGTAAGGCCTCATACACGAGGGAATTTATCCGCTGAAAAATGGTCCGACGGACCATTTCAGACACTAAATCCGCTCGTCTGTAGGGGCCGGCGGACAGTTTTGGATGGATTTCTCCTGCGGAAAAGTTTCAAAGCATGCTTTGAAACTTTTCCGCCGGAGAGCTGCCCGTCGGATATGTCCGCTGGTCAGTACACTCACCAGCGGACATATTCTCCCGCGCAAGCGTCGTATGGATGCAACGCATGCGTGGAAGTTGTTTTTTTCCTGGTGCGGTGACGTGGCGGCGTCAACTTCACCGCCATGTCACCGCACTGTCTGCCGGCGGGGATTTTGATTCAAAAGTGTGTACAGCCATCGGACCAAAATAGCCCGGCGTACAAATGCTCTGCAAACGATCCGGGGACCGTTTGCATCGGATAAATTACATTGTGTGTACGAGACCTCAAGGTCTTTTCTTTTTCACCCTAATGCATTCTGTGCATTAAGGTGAAAAAACATCAGATGACGCCGCCCCCCCCCCCCAAGCCCCCGTTTTAATTACCTGACCCTTCGAACGTCCCGCGCTCGCCCTCCGTCATCCTCCTCGAGTCAAAACCTGGTTGTTGATTGGCTGCAGTGGATGGATTGAAAGCAGCGCAGTGCTGTCAATCACATCCAAAGACGCGGCGTGCTGGGGGGCGGGGCTGAGTGATACAGGGGCGGCTATGGCCGCCGCTGTATCACGGGAGCGCGCTCGCAACAGCTACACACCACGCTCGCTCGCATGTTTGTGTGTAGTTGTTGCGGGGAGGAGCCGCGACAGCCGACAAGGAAGACCAGGATTGGGGCCACTGTGTGCAAAACGAACTGCACAGTGGAGGTAAGTATAACATGTTTGTTATTTTAAAAAAAAGAATAATTTCCTTTACAACTCCTTTTAGAGCCCATTCACAATTGGGAAACACGACTTCCAGCACGACTTTGGGAGGCAACTTGGACACGACTTGAGTATGAATCGTCAGGCAACTTCAAGTCGCCTCCAGGACAGGAGGCTTTCCAGTGGCCAATCAAACAACAATCAGCTCTGGGGGAGGGTGGGGTTTGCCTGAGAAATGTATGTTATCTTCCTGTATTGTTGCTTCAGTTAGGACAGTGATCTGACTTCTGAGGCAACTTCCATTGAAATTAATGGGTTCAAGTTACCTAGAAGTCGGATTGAAGTAGTGCAAGAACCTTTTTTGAAGTCGGAGCGACTGCAGTAGTGTACATTAAGACGGCTCCATTTACTTCCATTGATTTTCTCATGCAGGCGCAGTGTCTTGGGGCGACTTGAAGTCAGATCCAAAGTCATCCCTGTGTGAATGGGCTCCTAAAGGAACCTATTTAGAAAATAAAAAACAAACCCTTTAACCACTTAAGGACCGCCTAACGCCAGTATTCATCGGCAGAATGGCACGGCTGGGCACAATCAAGTACCTGTACGTGATTGTTAAATGCTCAGCACCGGGACCCGATCGCAGCCGGCATCCCGCGATCAGTCCCTGGAGCTGAAGAACGAGGAGAGGTGAGTGTAAACACACCTTCCCCGTTCTTCGTTGTGGCGCTGTCATTGATCTTGTGTTCCCTTATATAAGGAAAGGTGATCAATGATGTCACACGTCCAGCCCCGCCCCCTACAGTTAGAAACACATATGAGGTCACACTTAACCCCTTCAGCTCCCCCTAGTGGTTAACTCCCAAACTGCAATTGCCATTTTCACAGTAAACAAAGCATTTGTATAGCACTTTTTGCTGATCCGAAAATGATTCGATCCGTGACTCCTGATCCGAGGATCAATCCGATCCGTGAGTTTTTTGATCTGTTGCACCCCTAATTACTAGCATTGGGTCTGTTTGGATCATGATCAGAACTATACTAGTGTCCCCAAAAAAGCAGTTTTTTCTACCAAAGACATATATAAAGTACAGATATAGGGTACATGTTGGCCTAAATTTGAGAAGAAGTTTGATTGTATTGGATATGTTTTATAACAGAAAGAAGAAAAATATTGTTTTTTTTAATTAAATGTTTTCATTTATATAATAAAAAACCCAGTTGTGGTCAAACACCACCAAAAGGAGAAAAAAACAAAGGGACGGAAGCACCAGCTAAGTGTAGTATCCCGTTTTAAAATTTTAATAACAATGGATAAAAAAAACACTCACAAGAGCAACATCAATTCAGTTTAAATATACTGCCAGTTATTGGCATTGTGTCATGTATTATACACCATGGAGCAATAATGTTGCATGTATGTAACATTGGATATATGTATCAGTATTACCAATTGGATTGTATAGCAGGTGTTGTTGATATATACAATCGGGACCGAGGCTTTTTCGATTTTACATAGGCTATTGGCATCAATCACAATAGACCTTTGGGTTAAATTCGACACCATAGCGTGATGGTTACGCTTCCTGAACGTAAACCAACGAAACGTACGTCGAGGCGCTAACCAGTGCTTTCCCTACCACTTCCGATTTCCGGGTCCGTTGGTTTCCGACGGTGGAATATCGAAACAGCAGTGCGACGGATTTTCGACCTATCTCCGAATGTAACGGCAATTCGATGGTAAACGTACGCCGGCTAGTGAGACGACGGAGCACCGTACCATATCGCAATCTGTAGGATTCGATTGAATATCGAAAAAACGCCATAAAGCCTCAGTGCCGGGATCAGGGCACAATTTCGAGTAAGCAGCCATTTGGCATGTTACTTTTTAAATTATTTTAATAAACAGTATTTCACTATGATTGCTCTTTTGTTTCTACTTATATGAATGTTGGACCATCTGAACGTGCTTATCTGGATTACTCCGAGTCATTCTTATGACACAAGCGGTTTATGACTTCTTTTTTAATTAAAAGAGTCTACTAGTATGGTAAGGAGCCATTTCTATTGATCTCACCGGGTGCAAATTTATGGTGGAGGTTCAAGAACTGCAATATTCACGTGTTTGGTTGATTTGAGAATCTTTGGGTGCTTATCATTTAGCACTATTTGGACTTTATACACTATTCATCATTTTTTTATGGTTTATTTCACCATATGGACACTATATCACCAATATATGTTTTTCTAAAGATTGCACATTTTTTATGTATATTCATATAGACATAATTTGATGTTGTGTTACCCAGCGCCCCTTCACTTTTGATTTCTAAGTGTAGTATCCCGTTTTAAAATTTTAATAACAATGGATAAAAAAAACACTCACAAGAGATATCAGATAAAAGAAAAGCTCACCTGGTATGTACTCCAATTTTAAATACACAATGGGGTATATTTATTAAAGCTATAAAGTGGCAAATCAGGCTCACTTCTGCATAGAAACCAACGAGCTTCTAACCCTAGCTTGTTCAATTAAGCTTTGGTAATAAACCCTGGAAGCTCATTGGTTTCTAGGCAAAAGTGAGCCTGATTTTGCACTTTCCAGCTTTAGTACATAAACCCAGGGCAGATCCTAGGCAGGTGCATGGGGTGCAGTGCAATAAGGCGCCACAAAGGTGGGAGCACTGAAGCACCAGAGTGCTCCCCTCCTCTTCTTGTCAGTGTCCAGAGGTGGCTCTCTCCACCGGTCACTGCCACCGCCACTGTGTTTCCTGCTCAAGCCAGTTCCTCCTCCCGTCAGAGATGAAGAGCTGAAGAGATGAAGAGCGAAGCAGCAGCTGTCTCTGTGTGGAGAGAGATCAGCCATGCAGTGACATCGCTGGGAGGGCGGTCCGTGCCTTTTTTTTTTTTTTTTTTTTTTTTTTTTTTTTTTTACCACTTCAGCTTTTACCAATCACTGGAGAGCAGCTCATGGTTTTGTGCTTTCTATGTCTCCATAGTAGTTTTGCATCATATGTGGCATCTATGCTTTATCATATTTCTCTTTTTTTTTTTTTTTCCATCCATGTATCTTTTAAATCATGTTTAACAATTTCTCTCCTTTATAGATTACACATAGGCAATAGGAGCCTTGGACATGCCTAGAGACCTACATCTCATTTTTCCACCCTCTCCCTGTCCCACCCCCTCCCTCCCTCCCCCCCTCCCCCCTTGGGTTCCCATGGTTCTTATTTTCCTGTTTTAGATTTTCCTTTCTTTCCTTTCCTTTACTTGATGTTTTTATTATATTTGCTATCATTGTTGTTGCTTTTACTTTTCTATTTACCTTGTTCTCAACCTTTCCGCATAACTCCATGTCTTTTTATATTCTTTCCAACTTTTCCATTTTTCCCTGAAATCACTGCAGTTTTCGAACAACATCTCTTTTAATTCTTCCATTCGAAATGTTTCCTCTACCGCATCTACCCATTCCCAGATCTGTGGGCAAGCTATTTCCTGCCACTTTTTAGGTATTAACCTTTTAGCTGCATTGAGTAGGTGGGGTATAAGTGATCTCTTATATCTTATTATTCCCTCTTGACTTCCATGAAAGAGCACCTCCCAGGGATCTTTTTTTATTGCTTTACCGGTAATTTCTTTTATTTGTCTTAAGATTTGATCCCAGTACTCCTGGATTTTTGGACAGGTCCACCACAGGTGCGCCATTGTTCCTTTTTCAGTACATCCTCGCCAACATTCAGCTTGGTGTCCTTCTTTAAACTTACTGATTTTATCCGGTGTGGCATACCAGCCTGATATACATTTATAATTTGTCTCGGCGGTTCTTACATCCACTGCGGATGAATGGATTAAACGCAGTATCTTTTGATACGTGTACCTCTCCCTTTGTATCCCTAACTCTCTTTCCCATTTTTGGATGAATGGGGGTTCCTCCGGCGCCTCAATCCTACATAATATTTTATACAGTTGTGATACCGTGCCTTTTGAATTACCTGTTTTACACAGTTTCTCCAGAGGTGTCAACTCCTCTCCTGTCCGTAAAGGTTGGGGTAAATGTTGCAGGAAGTGGCATAGCTGGTTGTACCTCCATTCATCCAATTTCCAATCATTTACTCTAAGTTTCAACTCTTCATAAGCCAAGATTCTACCCTTTTTAATTATATCACCCAAGTGCATCCTTTTATTCTTTATCCAATTTCCGCCGACCCTTTCTTCTCCCGGTGCAAAATATGCATTATTTTTCAGGTTCATTAGTGGAGAATTATATTCCCTGTCTATTTTTTTGTGGATCCTATCCCATTCTCTTAAAGTGTCTCTCGTTAATTCGTACGTTGTGCTATTGAGTGCTCTATATTGTGCAGGGATCCATATTATATTACTTAATTGTGCCTTTGCTTGTGCATTTTCTATTTGTACCCATCTTTTTATTGGCCTGTCCCTGGCCCATTCTATCACCCGTGCCAATATAGCCGCCTGATGGTATTTCCTTATATCCGGCATTGCCAGGCCTCCTTGCCGTTTGTCCTGTCTTAGTGTCGCGAGGGATATTCTATGTCTTTTGTTTTTCCATACATAGTTTATTAGCAGTGAATTTAATATTTTCAAAAATTGTTGAGGGAGAGCTATTGGGATCATGAGGAATTTATATAAGATTTTTGGTACTATGGTCATCTTCAGAACGTTTATGCGTCCGCACCATGAGATCGGTCTATTTATTATTTTTTTTAGGTCACTTTTTACTTCGTTTAACAAGGGAACGTAGTTTATCTTGTATATTTTTTTAATGGAGTTGGCTAATTGTATGCCTAAGTATTTTAACTCTTTTGTCCACGGGAAATTACATATGCTTTTTATAAGCTTCACTTCACACTTATTGATGTTTATATTCAATATTTCAGTTTTAGCTATATTAATTTTAAAATTCGAGATTGTTCCATATTGCTTGAGTATCCTGTTCAGGTTTGGTATTGTGATCATGGGGTTGGTGATATAGAACAATATATCATCGGCAAAAGCCGATAACTTATGTTCTTCGTCCTCCGTTTTAACCCCTTTTATATTTGGGTCGTTAGGAACCGTGGCTAGTAGCGGCTCCAGGGACAGGACGAACAACATAGGGGATAACGGACAACCCTGTCTTGTCCCATTTTTCATATCCACTGATTCCGACAACATACCATTGACTTTTATTTTTGCAGTAGGGTGGCGATAGAGCGTTCTTATCCAGCTGATCATTCTTTTACCTATTCCCATTTCTTCTAAGGTTTGGAAGATAAGTCCCCAATCCACCCGGTCGAACGCCTTTTCGGCGTCCGCCGATAGGAATAGACCCGGGGTCCCATCCTCTTTTATTTTTTGGATCAGAAGTAATGCCCTCATTCCGTTATCCTTACTTTCTCTGTCCGGGATAAACCCCACCTGGTCTGGGTGGACCAGGAGGGGCATAACCTCTTTCAGGCGCTCAGCCAGGATCTTTGCAAATAGTTTTGTGTCTGCGTTTAGAAGAGAGATAGGTCTATATCCTGAGCATTGTGTGCTGTCCTTTCCTTCCTTTAGAATAATCGTTATTAGAGCAGCCGACGCTTCCTTACTTATTTCAAATTCTGATCCCAAACCATTGAAATATTTACAAAGTCTTGGGATCAGAATTTTGCTGAATTTCTTAAGATATAATGCACTGAACCCATCCGGGCCTGGGCTTTTTCCTAATGCTGTATTTTTTAATGCTTTTTTGATTTCCTCCTCCGTTATCGGCCTGTCCAAATTTAATCGTGTTATATTATCGATCTTGGGAAGTTTTGCTCCTACTAGGAAATCTTTTGTTTTAGCTTCTTTATCCTCTATTTGCCCGCCTTTCTGATCCTTCGCGTAGAGCTCCTCGTAGTAGGTTTTGAAGGTTTCAGCGATGTCTTTGTTGGAGTGGGCCATCTCCCCGTTTTTTTTTTTTACCTTCTCGATGTAATTTCTGGTTTTCTTTTTTTGTACCATTTTTGCTAGGAGTCTACTGGGTTTGTTTCCCCACATATATCTTTCTCTCGTTATAGAATTTAGATTTTTTTTTGCCTTCTGCTCTAAAACCTCCCTTAATTCCTCTCTTTTCAGGGTTAACCTATGAAATGTCTCTTTGCAGCTCCGTTTTTTATGCTCTTGTTCTAGCTTCATTATTTCTCGGCTTAAGGTCTTGAACTTCTCATCTCCCTCTTTTTTTTTCCTGGCTCCTTCTGAGATTAATATTCCTCTGATGTAGGCTTTATGTGCCTCCCAGATTGTTGCCCCCGAGATCTCTTCAGCCTCATTTATTGAAAAAAACTGTTTAAGCTCTTTTTCCACCCTTTCTGCCCCTCCATTCTCTCTTATCAAGTTTTCATTTAAATGCCAGATCGGGGGTTGGTTTTGCTTTGGGGCTGATCTCAATTTCATAGTTACCGGTGCGTGATCTGACAGAGTCATAACTTCAATGTCTACCCTAGTAACCTGGTCTAGAAGTCTATGATCTAACAGGATGTGATCTATCCTGGAGTAAGTCCCATGCGCAGGGGAGAAAAACGTGTAATCCTGCATATTTGGATGTAATACCCTCCATACATCAACTATTTGATTGTCATGCATTTTTTGTTTCATCCTTTGGAGCTGCACACTACTCACCCCCTGCGCCTGGGACGTACTATCAACTCGAGGGTTCATACTGAAATTGAGATCGCCCATCACAATCATATGCCCTTCCGCAAATTTTTTTAGCTTTCCCAAAATTCTCTGTACGTACTTGATCGGTCCTGTATTAGGGGCATATATATTCGCCAAGGTATATTCTGTATTATCAATTTTGCCTTTTAAAAATAGGTATCTCCCTTCGGGATCAGTCATTCTTTCTTTCATTTCAAATCTTACTCCTCTCGCGAACCCAATCGCCACTCCCCTTGGACGATTGGAGACTGAATCCCCATAATACCAGACCGGATACCCAGGAGAGTATAACCTCACTTTTGAATATAGTGTTAGATGTGTCTCTTGTAAAAAGACCACATCTACTCTATAGTGCTTGATCTCCTCTGTTATTTTTTGTTTTTTCCCTGGGTTATTTAACCCTTTGACATTATAGGTCATAAATTTTATATCTGTCATCTCTTTTTCTTTCTTCTATTTAGCCTCTTTTCTCTCCTTTTTTTTCCCCCACGAACCCTTGGGAACCCACCCTCCTCTCCCCCCCTTTCCCCCCCTTTCCCCCCCTCCCTCCCCCTTTCCCTCCCCCTCCCCCCCCCCTCTCTAGGCCTACACCATGGCCTTTGAACCGTAGGTATCCTCGTTCCCTACCGGTTCTCTTACTTTGAGGGAAAGCCTATCCCACGCCCTTCCCCCTTCTTTTGGCTCCCCCATTTACGAGGGTTGGTCTAGTACCCTTCCCTCATATTCTCCTCCCCGCCCCCCCCCCCTTCCTCGAACCCCCAGTTTCTATATATATAAGCCTGGTTTTTTCCTTTTTCTCTTCTTTTCTCTATTCTTTCCATCCTGGTAGTTCTGGTGGCACCAGGTTCAACTTGTGACAGAAAGCTACAAGTTCCTCTGGAAATGTCAGTTTTGCTGATATGCCTTCTTTTTGGGCTATCAGGCATGCAGGGTACCCCCATTGATATTTTATATTTTGCTCCCGCATCTGTTCTAATAGGGGTTTAAGATGTCTTCTCCTAGCCAGTGTGTCCCATGCTAGGTCTGTAAATATCTGAATTTCAGATCCCTTATAAATCATAGGCGCGTTTCTTCTTAGTTTGGCCCAGATTTCTGCTTTATCTTCATAGTGTCTAAATCTTATTATTATGTCTCTGGGCCACTCGTTTTCTCTGTTCTTCGCTCTTCCTAAACGGTGGACCCGTTCTATGTTGAGGGGTTCCTCTGATGTTTTATTCAGCATAGGTAGGAAGAGATCATTCATAATTTTTCCCAGATCCTCTCCTCTTTCTTCTTTGATTGAGCGAATTCTTAGGTTCTTTCTTCTATTTCTATTCTCTTGGTCTTCCAGACGATATTGCAGCATTCTCTGGTTTTGTTTCAGCCTATTGCACTGCTCTTTTAATTCGCTTAATTCGAGGGCTTGCTGTTCACACTTATTTTCTGTCTCCTCCACCCTTACTAGGAGGTGTCCCATATCTTGCCTTAGGGTACTGATTTCAGTTTTTATTCCAGCTTTTATTGCTTCTTCTAGCCGCTTTAACATCTCGTCCATTTCCTTTCTTGTGGGGATTTGTTTATCTGCATTAGCTTCTTCTTGGTGGCTTGTATCCTGTTCACTCTCACCTGAGGTATCTATACTAGTTGCGTTTGTAGCCTCTATTCCTTTTTTCGTCTCTCCCTTCTTATCTGTTTTTTTGGCTGCGCCAGGGCTTTTTACACTTCCTTCCTGGGTCATATACTGCCTGATAGTGCTATTTGCTGTATTTTCTTTGGGGGTCTTCGGGGCTGATCCCCTGGTGATCTTACTCATCTTGTATTTTCTCCTGGTTCTTATCCGTTTCCCCAGTTTGCAGTTTTGTTTTTGTTCTGTTTTTTACAGATTTCCGGAGTCGCTATTTATGCAATCCCTTGATGTTCCTGAGGGGATTGGGTTGGCCCGTGTATATGATTTATACGGTGTATCTTTTATAAATATTGTTATATTGGTGGTCCTTTTCTTGTCCCGGTGTCTGGTCTCAGCCACCTTCATCCATTTATACGCTTGTCGCCGTGTCGAGCTGTTATCATTCCACCTTTCATAACCAGTCTAGTAGTGTCCTCTCTACGCGCCCCCTTTCCCCTCATACACCCTTACACCTGTCTATCAGCTGAGGGATATAAAGCACAAACTATGAATAGATGTACATCTTCCCCTTCCTATTTATTATGTCAGGATGCTACATGCCCGTTTTCAGACAGAATCCCCAGTATCTTGTTTCTAGATAGGGCCCCACCACGTATCAGACCCCTCCAGGAGCTTATTCTACCATATCCGTACACCCCTTCCCAGGATGCAGTTTCTACCGGCGATTGGTTACCAATACCAGTCTCTCTTTGTCAGTGGTTTTAAATATAGCCAGCACCATCAGACACATGTACAGACCCTCTTCAGCATTATGGGATTATGGGGAGGAAAAAGAAACAAGTATATTGCTCTATGCTGTTTTCCACAAATCACCAGTTCATTTCTCATTGATTTTTTACCAGTTTCTTCCTTAGCCGTTCCCTTGATATCTTCTTATTTAAAGACTTAGGCATGCATTTTTAGGGCAAAAAAAAAAGGGTTCTTACCCGTTTTAGATGTTTTTGATGTCTCCCACCTCCAGTGTTACTGCTTTCTGTTGCTATCTGGCTCCATTTTGGATGAGGGAGAGAGATGACATAGCCCGGAGAGAGAAAAGAAGAGAAAAGCTTATTTTACCTGATCCTTGCAGGATTTGCGGCTGTCAGCATAGATACCTCGGTCCAGGTCCACTGGGGGGGGGTCAGCCCCTTGCGGTGTTACCAGCTTCCGCGTCAGTTGCCTGTTATGATTCCAGCTTCATCTGTGTGCAGCAGGGGGGGGGGCGGGAGGGGGATGAAGTGAGGGAGCCCTCCGTTGTGCGGCTGGGGATCGCGCCCTTGTGTAGGTGTCACACTCGGCAGCCGCTTACCTACTCAGCGGTCTCAGCTCCCGCATCGCCGCCGTCGCTGCCTGTGTCTCTCTCGATCTTCCGGCGCTCGCATCCCCCGTCGACCGGCTGGGCTCTCGGCGCGGGCTGCTCCTCCCTCGGCGTACGTGCGTGCTTCACGTGCGCCGCGTCATCCCCGATCTGGGGCGGTCCGTGCCTAACGTGTTCTCTTTGTCCGGGGGGGGATCTCTGTTTCAGTCGTTGCCATAGAAACATTTGTAAAGGAGAGGGGTTGGTAAGATGACCACGCCCATGTGGGGGCGCCAGAAATATTTCTGCACCCAGGCGTCTGTGACCCTAGGATCGGCCCTGCATAAACCCCATTGTGTACTTAAAAGTGGGGTATGCCTATATTTGCAGATTCCTCCTTAACCGCTTGAGGACCGCCGCACAATGATATACGTCGACAAAATGGCAAAGCTGGGCACAAGGGCGTACATGTACGTCCCCTTTAAGATACCAGCCATGGGTCACGAGCGCGCCGGCACGCTTGCGACCCGGTCCTCTTCTTCGTGACCATCCCCGCGGAAACAACGAACGCGATCGCCGCCGGTGTCACAAAGAGAAAAAACGGGGAGAGGCAAGTGTAAACAAACCTCTCCCCGTGCTTCCTAGTGAGCCTGTCACTGATCATGTGTTGCCTGTCATAGGGAACGAAGATCAGTGATGTCACACGCCCCCCACAGTAAGAATCACTCCCTTAGGGCACACTTGACCCCTACAGCGCCCCCTCCTGGCTAACCCGTTCACTGCCAGTGTCATTTTTACAGTAACCAGTGCAGTGTAAAAATTACAATGGTCCCAAAATAGTGTCAAAAGTGTCCGATGTGTCTGCCATAATGTCGCAGTCACAATAAAAATCTCTGATCGCTGCCATTACTAGAAAAAAAATATTAATAAAAATGCTATAAAACTATCCCATATTTGGTAGACGCTATAAATTTTGGGGTAGTGTTGCATGACCGCACATTTGCAATTCAAAGTGTGACAACGCTTAATGTTGAAAATTGGCCTGGGCAGGAAGGGGGTAAAAGTGCCTAGTATTGAAGTAGTTAAAGGGCCACTTTAACGTTTACTTGAAACTGTGAGGTCATGTTGAGGGGACCCAGCACCACCTACTGTAAAGGTTTTATACCTCTAACCCCTATTGTTACTGGGATTCCAAAATTAGCCCCCCTAGGAGAGCTGTTTAACATTGAAATCTATGGTAAAAATTTGGCCAGCTTGGGCCGGCCCTGGATTATTTGGACTAGAACTCCCAAATCAAAGGTCGCAGCCACCCAAATTTTTTATCAGCACTTGGAACCCATAGGGCCGACCCCTGGTAGAAATTGGGGTCATCTATTACACTTTCACTATTTTTAAGGCTCCATAAACTGTTTGATACCCCTCGCCATGACTCCCAAAGCTGACCAGCAACCCTTAAGCATGGGTGGGGTTGTAACAGTCCACTTAATCTTGGACAGGGTTTTACCCATCTACCACCCCAAGCTGTCCAGCGACTCTAGTCCCAGGGTGTAACATTGAAATCTATGGGGAAAATTTGGCCAGCTTGGCCCGACCATGTTTATTTAAACTACAACTTCAACTCCCAAACCAAAGGTCACAGCCACCCCAAATTTTTACCAGCACTTGGGACCCCGATGGCCGACCCCTGGTAGAATTTGGGGGTATTTTTGACACGTCCCCAATTTCTAAGGCTCCATAAACTGTTTGATGCCCCTTGCCAAGACTTGCAAAGCTGACCAGCAACCCTTAAACACAGGTGGGGTTTTATAACAGTCCAATTAATCATGGTTAGGGTTTTACCTGCCTACCTCCCCAAGCTGTCCAGCGACTCTAGCCCCAGGGTTTAACATTGAAGTCTATGGGGAAACCTGGCAAGCTTGGCCCGCACTAAATATGAGATTCTGGGGTCAAAATGAACTCATATCTCATATTGAGGCTAAAGTGCAATAATAATAAAAAAAATGTAATTTGAAAAAACGACCAAAAAAAAATTGGCCCAAAATATCTCCATAGGCGATGTTTAAAAATGTCTACAGGTTGTATGTTTTGAGTTACAGAGGAGGTCTAGCACTGAGAAGCTCATACGTTCTGGAAGGGATGTAATAGAAAAAAGAATGACAGATCCTCTTAAATATGAGATCTAGGGTCAAAAAGACCTCAGATCTCATATTAAAGCGGAGCTCCACCCTAAAGTGGAACTCCCGCTGATCGGAACCCCTCCCCCACTCGGGTGTCAGGTTTGACACATTTCAGGGGGGAGGGGGTTGCAGATACCTGTCTAAAGACAGGTATTCACACCCACTTCCGGCCACACAGTCAAATTTGAAGGGCAATATTTAAACTGTGACTGTGCCTTCAATTTTAATATTTCAGAGACATACTGTAGGTCTTAGTATTTTGTCTTCATAAATTTGACCTAAAATGTATACTGCTACATATCTTTGGTAAAAAAAATGGATATTATTTAGTCTGGGTGAAAGTTATAGCGTCCACAAGCTATGATGCCAATATCTGAAAATTAATCACACCTGAAGTACTGACGGCCTTGTAGCTGGCCAGCTAGAACCTGTCCTAGGTAGCTAATATAACCTACATGTATATAAAGCTCAACCTGCTAATAACCTAATGTAGAGCACATGTTTATATGTGAGAGACAAAGGCAGAGTTATTCACTGTGATTTTGTGCTTGGATGTCATATAACAGTTGTATGTTGTGTTCACAGAAGGAAAAGAAAAAATATGCCTTTAAGAGTCATTTGTTTGTATGGCAGCAGTAGGTAAGCAATAACACAGTTGAATTCTTGCCAGAAAGCATAGAGTTAAGCTTTTGTGACTCATCAGAAGCCTTTGCCCAATCACAGCTAATCTCACATTGAGCAGAGTCTTGACCTATCACAGCCAGCTTTACAAACACTCTGTCTGGGAGGTTCCTAATACTCCATGTGCTGCTAGATTATTCCACCACAGAGACACAGCAGAACAGACACAAGGCCAAAGCAGTTTTATGGAAGCAACAGGGCAAAATAGATACATTACACAGTTACTGTAGATATATGTTCTTATTGTAAATAGTGTGATAGTGATCTAGCTGTGTGTTCACTTATAGTTCCACCACTCATCATACCATACCATACCTCCACCGAACAACTAAGTCACCAAACTAATTCACAAACCAAACCCAACTAAGCTAACCCTGCAAAAGCAACCCTGCAAACCACAGTTATACCTTTCAGAGATATCAGAGAATGCTTTAATAACTTACAGAGAGAGAGAGAGAGTAAATACTGAAGAAAGAAATATATCCACCATCTTATGTTAAATGACAAAATTGAATATTTGAACCACCATTTTCTGTTATACTTTATTCATCACGTGTTTTTGTACATGGACTGTCTGCTGCAAAGCAGCATTATCTTATATGAAGTTAATAAATAAGTTATTTTAAGCATTTGGTGTGCTCTTTAACCACCTGTCCACCGCCCACCGTCAAATGACGGCGGGCGGAGGACTCCATTGTTCTGACATCACGTCATATGACGTGATGTCTTTTTAAAGCCGCGGGTGCACAGGTGTAGGTGCACAGTAGGCAAGTGGTTAAACCTACTGCTATTATAGAAGGAATTTCAGAGTAATGGACAGTCTTGTTGGACTGAAAAGTCAGAGATATCACAATTCTTCTAATGCCACAGCGCATGAGGCACTTCATAGTGCTGCGCCTGCCACAGGCCTATCTCATTTCTTGAGACTCTAACGTGCCAGAAAAGTACAAATACCCCCCAAATGACCCCTTTTTGGAAAGAAGACATTCCAAGGTATTTAGAAAGAGGTATTATGAGTTTTTTGAAGTTGTCATTTTTTCCCAGAACTCTTTGCAAAATCAAGATTTTTTTTATTTGTATTTTTTTTACAAAATGTTCATATTAGCAGGTTATTTCTCACACACAGCATATGCATACCACAAATTACACCCCAAAACACATTCTGCTATTCCTCCCGAGTATGGCGATACCACATGTGTGAGACTTTTACACAGCCTGGCCACATACAGAGGCCCAACATGCAGGGAGCACCATCAGGCATTCTGGAGCACCCAGACCAATGCTACATGGAAAAATCATAATTTATTTGCTAGAAAATTACATAGAACCCCAAAACACTATATATGCTTTTTTAGCAAAGACCCTAGAGAATACAATGGCGGTCGTTGCAACTTTTTATTGTGCATGGTATTTGCACAGAAATTTTTCGAACATGTTTTTTTGGAAATAAAACAGTTTTGTGTTTTTTAAAAAAAAAAAAACATTAAAGTTAGCCCAATGTTTTTGCATAATATGAAAGATGAAGTTACACTGAGTAAATCGATACCTAACATGTCACCCTTTAAAATTGCACACGCTTGTGGAATGGCGCCAAACTTCGCTACTTGAAAATCCCCATAGGTGACGCTTTAAAAATATTTTTACTGGTTACATCTTTTTAGTTGGAGAAGAGCTCTATGGCCAAAATGATTGCTCTCGCTCTAACGTTCGCAGTGATACCTCACATGTGTGGTTTAAACACCGTTTTCATATGTGGGCGGGACTTACGTGTACTTATGTATACAAGCACAAGGGAACAGGGGCGCTTTAAAAAAAATGATTGTTCATTTTACTTTATTTATTTTAGTTTGATACGTTTTTCCCCCAAAATAAATGTTTTGATCACTTTTATTCCCATTACAAGAAATGTAAACATCCCTTGTAATAGGAATATAGCATGACAGGTCCTCTTTACAGTGAGATATGGGGTCAATAAGACTCCACATCTCACCTCTAGACTTATTTTTCGAATTTTCAATTTGTCGAATTTTTCATTTTTGAATTTCCAAATTTTCGATTTTTTTTTCGCAAATTTACGATTTTTAAAAAAAAAAACGATTTTTTAGAAAATTTTCAATTTTTTTAGAAAATTTTCAATTTTTTTAGAAAATTTTCAATTTTTTTAGAAAATTTTCAATTTTTTCGAAAATTTTCAATTTTTTCGAAAATTTTCAATTTTTTCGAAAATTTTCAATTTTTTCGAAAATTTATGATTTTTTTGAAAAATTTCGATTTTTTTGAAAAATTTCGATTTTTTTGAAAAAAATGTTTTTTTGATTTTCCCGATTTTAAAGAAAAAAAAAAGAAAATAACATAAAGGAAAAAAACTATTTTTTTGGCAGTGCACATGTCTAGTTTGTACACCATCTTGATATATGGGCGCCCATCAAAACGAACCCCCCATCATATTGCCCCATAAAATGGCCCCCATAAAAATTTGCCCCATAAACTGGCCCTTATCAAAATGCCTCCCTCAAAACTGTCCCCATCACCAAATTTGAAGATCCTAGCATTTATGGTTTTTGAGATATTGACCAGCAAAGCAAATTGTGGAAGTCCCGAAAGGGGAAAATTTCAGCAATTGTGTCCAGGAAGGAGTTCCAGGAGGTCGGGTAGATTTGTGAGAGACGTCCCTAAATGAGCAGTGACTAATATCTTCATAGGGCAGCGTGAGATGTGGCTGCAGATATATAGGGAAGGAGAGTGTGACAAGACATGATTTCTAACCTGTGACCACTCCCTCATTTTCAAGCCGACCTACACATATCATATATCAAAACGTTCAGCTATCCCTGCTGCCACTACACGTGTCCATGGCTAAGTCATAGTCGCAAGCGTTTTCATAATACGGCCATTTGTTTGCAACCTACGCCATCCAATGACCTCCATTGACTTCCATTGAAATTACAAATCAGGACTCCTAAAATTTGATAGGCAATATGTAAACTGCGACTGTGCCTTCAATTTTTATATTTCAGAGACATACTATACATTAAACTGTAGGTCTGGGTCCTGTGATTCACACAATATAAAGATCTTCGCTGTACGATTTATAGTTTTTAAAATACAACCGTTTGAAGAAGGAGACATTTTCAAAAAAGGGCAAAAATCTCTGAGTCTGTGCTTTAGAGGCTGCCTATATAAAAACAAACATTGGTTTCCTAGGAAACGCTGAGATAATTCAAACTCCTCACACACAGCTGGAGGCACTAACGGTTCTGAAAAGCCAACCGCTCAAAAAAACTGACTGCCACTTTACAGCTCCCTTGCTGGAAGCGTAGCGGTAAGACTGCTAGCCGGGCTCCGGTGCCACCTTGTCGGCATGAATTTTGTATTTTACCGGTCAATATCTCCGAAAAAGTTACAAAAATAAACTGTCCCAAAAAATCTCCATAGGCGACGTTTAGAAAATTCTACAGGTTGCAGGTTTTGAGTTACAGAGAAGGTCTAGTGCTAAAATGATTGCACTCGCTCTAACGATTGCTGCGATACCTCACATGTGTGGTTTGTACACCATTTTCATATATGGGCACCCATCAAAACTACCCCCATCATATTGCCCCAAATAATGGCCCCCATTAAAATGTGCCCCATAAACTGGCCCTTATCAAAATGCCTCCCTCAAAACTGTCCTGATCACCAAATTTGAAGATCCTAGCATTTATGGTTTTTGAGATATTGACCAGCAAAGCAAATTGTTTTTGAGAGACTGTCCCTAAATCAACAGTAACTATTTTCATAGGGCAGCGGGAGAGGTTGCTGCGGATAATATATAGGTAACAATATTTTCGGAGCCACCCAATGAATGGTGAAGCTAGGCTGTGACAAGACAAAAAATGAAAAATCAGGACATGATTTCTAAACTGCGACCACTCCCTCATTTTCAAGCCGACCTAAACAAATCTTATATCAAAACGTTCATATTGAATTACACATGATTTAAGCGGCAAAATCGTGTCTCGCGCATAAAAGAAGAGGGCCTATTGAAGTTAACTCCACCATGGCCGGTCCCAAGTCCGTGCTGAGAAAGGAGGAGGGCTCTGTGCAAAGGGCTAAAAAGAGGTGGTATACAGTCGTAATCTAAAGTTCCACTGTACATCTGTTCTCTGCTGTCCCGTCTGTGTGCTTGTCTCGACTGTAAAGTGTGGGAAGAGGGTGTACCCCTTTACGGAGGATAGACAGCAGGATCCGTTCGCCCCGAGTACATTGTACAAATGTCGGAAGAGAGCAGTTTGGTATCAAGGATCAATATTGCTGTTTTGGAGAAAGTATCTCAAAATCCTCCGACATTTGGCATTACACATGATCAACCTTGAAGGTCTGTGGTCAGCCCGGTCCGCATCCCGTGCTGTAAAACAAAGAAAGATGATGGTTAGGTTGCTGGGGCAAGCAAACCAGCCCTGTAAAAAATAGTATTTGCTACTGTAGACCATGGGCAAGGTCACTGGGGATTCTCCAGGATCTCAGCCAAACATGGCAAGGAAGTGTGGGGGCGATTTTCCAAATCATTTTCCGTGTACAGTGTTTAATGGGAAAAATAATTAAAGCACTGGTACACTGTGGAAAATGATTCGGAAAATGGTCCCCTCTCCGTCTTCCCGTCTTCCCTGCCATCTTGATCAACTAAGATGGCAAGGAAGATGGTTTATTGCCTGGCCAGCTTGGCGTGGGAATATAGGTAAAACAGTTCCAGCCCAGGTAAATTGGGAGCCCAAGTACCATAGGTGGCGGCCCAGAACTCAGTTTGATGGTGCATTTGATTGAGCATAAAAGAAAATGGTAAAGGGAACAGGGTACTGCAGTCTGCTTAAATAATTTGTAATAAAAACATCTTTGCCATTCTCCAACCACTTTGCACATACAGGTCCCAGAAGTCAGCGGGGGCAGGAGGAAAAAAAAATATCCACAAATGAGGGGTCTTTTCTTTGAGACCAAGTTGTACAAAAATATATACAAGGACTCCAATAAAAAAACCTAAAAACCTACAGCACCTGGTATTCCCAGGCGGTCTCCCATCCAGGTACTAACCAGGCCCGACCCTGCTTAGCCTCTGAGATCTGGTGCTTTCAGGGTGATGTGGCCGTAGGCAAGTACCATGGGTGCCCTTAACTCTCTTGAAGACCTGGATGGGAGACTGCCTGGGAATACCAGGTGCTGTAGGCTTTTTTTTGGAGTCCTTGTTTATATTTTTCTGGTCTTCTCCAAGTCTTCTCCCAAGCTATTTTCAAGAGAGTTAAGGGCAGCCATGGTGCTTGAACCCATACAGTTCAGGAATAGTGCGGGCCAAGCTTGCCAGGTTTCCCCATAGACTTCACTGTTAAACCCTGGGCTAGAGTCGCTGGACAGCTTGGGGTGGTAGATGGGTAAAACCCTGACCATGATTAAGTGGACTGTTACAACCCCACCCATGCTTAAGTGTTGCTGATCAGCTTTGCTAGTCTTGGCAAGGGGTATCAAACATGGAATGGAACTCCGCACAGCATATGCCCCCGGCCAGATAGGCCATGTCGCCGGGGTCCGTTGGGTGCGCATACCCTGAAGGTGGGTGCCGCACTTGGAACCCGCAAAGAGAAAAGCCCCAGTAAAATGGCGTCTGCCCCAGATATACCCCTCCCCAGCATGCCCCGCAAGGTCAAACTTCTCTAATTGGCTGCTGGGGAAAAGTGAGTCTGCCAGAACCCCTCTAGCGCCACCTGTCGTCCAGGGGTGAGAACAACACCCCTGGAGCGCAGACTGGCCCACAGGACAGTTCTGAATGACAGCCGCCCATCAATTTAACAAATTATGAATGGGAGCAAAGTAACTCTTCCATTCACCCACTAACTTTAGCGTAGTGCCCATACTGAAAGTAAGGGGGCGCTACATATACATACAAACATAATTTGTTGCCAGCGGTTTAGACATTAATGCTGTGTGTTATTTTGAGGGGACAGCAAATTTACACCGTTCTACAAGCTGTACACTCACTACTTTGCATTGTAACAAAGTGTCATTTCTTCAGTGTTGTCACATGAAAAGATATAATAAAATATTTACAAAAATGTAAGGGGTGTGCTCACTTTTGTGAGACAGTGTGTGTGTGTGTGTATATATATATATATATATATATATATATATATATATATATATATGTGCTGCCCCGATAGGGGCATAGAATATGAGATGCATAGCCTCAGTTAATATTAGCATTGTTATATAGATTAGAGTTATATAGTGTGGTTTACTCGGAAACGCGTCGCATTTTGGTGACATCATCGTCCTGCGTCTGTTCCTTATCTTACCATCTAAGCACCAGGTAGAGGACCGCACATCACAGCTGACTTCCATCGCCCTATCATGAGGCAGTGTCCTCCCTGTACAGCGCTTCCACAGACTGCAGAAGAAAGCCCAAATCGATGACAGCTCACCACTCCAAGGAAACAACTACCTTTACAGGTAGTTGACGAAGTTCCGAAACATGTAAACTTTTGGGGAACAGGGACCCCTCTATGCACACTTCAGCCTCACGGTTTTTCCTTTATCAGCTCGGTAATATTGTACCTTGAGCAGATATACCATCAATTAAAGGATGCCTTATGGAGACATGAAAAGCACACCTTGAGGACAATTACAACACTTGGCTTCCAGCCATTGTCTTTGGAGATTGAATAATATTATTTTTATTTTCATTCTGGACATTGCAATCAACAACTCATTATCAGAGACGCTGTACTACCGCTGTCCTACCTTGGACACTATCATACCGATTCACCTGATATTGCTACCTTTAGGAATAGCGCTTCAAGCTTTATGCATAAATGGATGGTTTGGCTGCAATCCCTTTGAGCAGTGTGTGATTGGAGAAAATAGCTTCTACTTAGAGCTATGAATGACAGCAAAACCGTGAGTAAACCCTGCACTAACACTGCTGAGGAACATTACTACAACACTGTCCTCTACAAACTAGCATATTATATGCCCAATCACCTATCATCCATCCATAATAGCTGATATAAATCTCATGGAATGTGAGCTGCCTAATAGGATGAATAAGCACTATATGGATATATTTGCTTTGAAGCTTTGAATGGACACTACCCATATGCTATGGGAACTTGCCCACCATCTATGGCAATATCATTGTGTTTCAGGTGAATTCTATCGTGAAGATTAACATTACAGTGTCTCTGCTTGAATATCTCCTTTACTTCTATTTACTAATGAAAATATACTTATAAGGAAATAATACTAAGCCTGACACGGCGAGTTCAACGGGAGAACTTTTCTCAGTGAGCTATTAGGCTCAATATCCTTCCTTTTGTTACATTGTTGTTGTGTGTGTGTTTTTTTTCTTCTTTTTCTTCATCCATCAGTCTCTATTGGATCAGTGCTACTATTACCACTAGTCAGTGGATTTTTTCATGTCCCCTTTTCCAGGTATTTAATTATGTTATATTCCATTATCTAGCCAGTGATCTTTTCACCTGAATTACAGGGAATCACTGCTATTTGTGGGAACCATTAGGAAATATTGCCAATAGTTGGGGTTCAGGTGTGCAATTTTGTGTGGGGGGGACCTCTGTGTGTTATGTGGAGGGTGGGGGCGCTATTGTAGACTCTGATCTCCCCTTGGGATGATCGAGCATTAGTTACTGGTATAAGCCGTTTTTGAGTGGGCATCCAGGGGGACCATCCCTGGGTTGGTCTACCATATCATAGTGGACCTGAGTTTTTATACCTGACATACATGTGTTCTTTTTTGATATTTATTCTAATAACATTTTTTGTAGTTAACTCTTAAGGGTGTGCAGCAGTCTATTTTCTTTTTTGTTTTTTATTGTTGTGTTATATTGTAATTTGGATTGCACCCCCGATAATATCGGTGAGTACTACATTTTTCAAAATTAGGTGGGCATCCCATATTTTCTCTTTTTGGTTACCTTTACAGTATATGCTTACCTGTTACTACTCAAATGTGAGTGAGATACTTATGTTTTAATTAAATTGTTTTTAATCTACTACACCCAGAGGCGCTTCTTTCCTTGCCTTTTTTTCTAGAATTGGAACATGGTCTCTGTTCCCCTCTGATGGCAGCCCTGGATGTATATACCCACATACAAGCAATCAGACTTATTGTTAGCTTATGCTAAACTACCAGTCATTGACTTTGCCCTGTCCCCACAGATGTATATGCATTTTTGACACCCTAGGCATTGTGTTATCTTGCGCATTTTTACTTGTCTTGTGCTTTATTCCCAAAGCACTTGCTCCATAGTTTGCGGCGGCGTAGCGTAAATGGCCCGGCGTATCCCCGCGTAAATCGAAGGGGGCGGCTTGTATTTAAATTAAGTGCGCCCCCGTGCCGATTGAACTGCACATGCGCCGGCCAGGAAAAAAGCCCAGTGCGCATGCTCCAGCTCACGTCGGAAAACGTCGTTGAAACCGACGTGAAAACAATGTGATCGTCACTTACGCAATGCCCTATTCGCAAATGACTTAGTAAAACGACGTAACCGATGGAAAAAGACGACACTGACCCGACGCCATACTTAACATGGTATCCGACGGTACTGCATAAGGTTACTCCACACATTAGCAGGGGTAACCTTACGCGTACGAAAACGACGTAAACGACGTCGGGGCGGCGTAAAAGCGTTCGGGAATCTGCGTATTAGCCTCATTTGCATAGGCAAATGAGAAAACAACGTAAAGGCCACCTAGTGGCCGGAGTTGTCATTACATCTACGATCCGCCAGTGTAATTGAGTTACACTTGTCGGATCTTCACCGGTATCTATGCGTAAGTGATTCTAGGAATCACTCGCATAGATCCCCGAGGAAAAACACTGCGATACGACGGGGTATCTGAGATACCCCGTCGTATCGCCTCTGAGAATCTGGCCCTTAGAAAGGAAATCTAAGGAAAAGATAAGTGAACCAACAATGCACTAGCTTAAAGGGGTTGTAAGGCCTCATACACGAGGGAATTTATCCGCTGAAAATGGTCCGACGGACCATTTCAGACACTAAATCCGCTCGTCTGTAGGGGCCGGCGGACAGTTTTGGATGGATTTCTCCTGCGGAAAAGTTTCAAAGCATGCTTTGAAACTTTTCCGCCGGAGAGCTGCCCGTCGGATATGTCCGCTGGTCAGTACACTCACCAGCAGACATATTCTCCCGCGCAAGCGTCGTATGGATGCAACGCATGCGTGGAAGTTGTTTTTTTCCTGGTGCGGTGACGTGGCGGCGTCAACTTCACCGCCATGTCACCGCACTGTCTGCCGGCGGGGATTTTGATTCAAAAGTGTGTACAGCCATCGGACCAAAATAGCCCGGCGTACAAATGCGCTGCAAACGATCCGGGGACCGTTTGCATCGGATAAATTACATTGTGTGTACGAGACCTCAAGGTCTTTTCTTTTTCACCCTAATGCATTCTGTGCATTAAGGTGAAAAAACATCAGATGACGCCGCCCCCCCCCCAAGCCCCCGTTTTAATTACCTGACCCTTCGAACGTCCCGCGCTCGCCCTCCGTCATCCTCCTCGAGTCAAAACCTGGTTGTTGATTGGCTGCAGTGGATGGATTGAAAGCAGCGCAGTGCTGTCAATCACATCCAAAGACGCGGCGTGCTGGGGGGCGGGGCTGAGTGATACAGGGGCGGCTATGGCCGCCGCTGTATCACGGGAGCGCGCTCGCAACAGCTACACACCACGCTCGCTCGCTCGCATGTTTGTGTGTAGTTGTTGCGGGGAGGAGCCGCGACAGCCGCCAAGGAAGACCAGGATTGGGGCCACTGTGTGCAAAACGAACTGCACAGTGGAGGTAAGTATAACATGTTTGTTATTTTAAAAAAAAGAATAATTTCCTTTACAACTCCTTTTAGAGCCCATTCACAATTGGGCAACACGACTTCCAGCACGACTTTGGGAGGCAACTTGGACACGATTTGAGTATGAATCGTCAGGCAACTTCAAGTCGCCTCCAGGACAGGAGGCTTTCCAGTGGCCAATCAAACAACAATCAGCTCTGGGGGAGGGTGGGGTTTGCCTGAGAAATGTATGTTATCTTCCTGTATTGTTGCTTCAGTTAGGACAGTGATCCGACTTCTGAGGCAACTTCCATTGAAATTAATGGGTTCAAGTTACCTAGAAGTCGGATTGAAGTAGTACAAGAACCTTTTTTGAAGTCGGAGCGACTGCAGTAGTGTACATTAAGACGGCTCCATTCACTTCCATTGATTTTCTCATGCAGGCGCAGTGTCTTGGGGTGACTTGAAGTCGGATCCAAAGTCATCCCTGTGTGAATGGGCTCCTAAAGGAACCTATTTAGAAAATAAAAAACAAACCCTTTAACCACTTAAGGACCGCCTAACGCCAGTATTCATCGGCAGAATGGCACGGCTGGGCACAATCAAGTACCTGTACGTGATTGTTAAATGCTCAGCACCGGGACCCGATCGCAGATTGCATCCCGCGATCAGTCCCTGGAGCTGAAGAACGAGGAGAGGTGAGTGTAAACACACCTTCCCCGTTCTTCGTTGTGGCGCTGTCATTGATCTTGTGTTCCCTTATATAGGGAAAGGTGATCAATGATGTCACACGTCCAGCCCCGCCCCCTACAGTTAGAAACACATATGAGGTCACACTTAACCCCTTCAGCTCCCCCTAGTGGTTAACTCCCAAACTGCAATTGCCATTTTCACAGTAAACAAAGCATTTGTATAGCATTTTTTGCTGATCCGAAAATGATTCGATCCGTGACTCCTGATCCGAGGATCAATCCGATCCGTGAGTTTTTTGATCTGTTGCACCCCTAATTACTAGCATTGGGTCTGTTTGGATCATGATCAGAACTATACTAGTGTCCCCAAAAAAGCAGTTTTTCTACCAAAGACATATATAAAGTACAGATATAGGGTACATGTTGGCCTAAATTTGAGAAGAAGTTTGATTGTATTGGATATGTTTTATAACAGAAAGAAGAAAAATATTGTTTTTTTTAATTAAATGTTTTCATTTATATAATAAAAAACCCAGTTGTGGTCAAACACCACCAAAAGGAGAAAAAAAACAAAGGGACGGAAGCACCAGCTAAGTGTAGTATCCCGTTTTAAAATTTTAATAACAATGGATAAAAAAAACACTCACAAGAGATATCAGATAAAAGAAAAGCTCACCTGGTATGTACTCCAATTTTAAATACACAATGGGGTATATTTATTAAAGCTATAAAGTGGCAAATCAGGCTCACTTCTGCATAGAAACCAATGAGCTTTTAACCCTAGCTTGTTCAATTAAGCTTTGGTAATAAACCCTGGAAGCTCATTGGTTTCTAGGCAAAAGTGAGCCTGATTTTGCACTTTCCAGCTTTAGTACATAAACCCAGGGCAGATCCTAGGCAGGTGCATGGGGTGCAGTGCAATAAGGCGCCACAAAGGTGGGAGCACTGAAGCACCAGAGTGCTCCCCTCCTCTTCTTGTCAGTGTCCAGAGGTGGCTCTCTCCACCGGTCACTGCCACCGCCACTGTGTTTCCTGCTCAAGCCAGTTCCTCCTCCCGTCAGAGATGAAGAGCGAAGCAGCAGCTGTCTCTGTGTGGAGAGAGACCAGCCATGCAGTGACATCGCTGGGAGGGCGGTCCGTGCCTAACGTGTTCTCTTTGTCCGGGGGGGGATCTCTGTTTCAGTCGTTGCCATAGAAACATTTGTAAAGGAGAGGGGTTGGTAAGATGACCACGCCCATGTGGGGGCGCCAGAAATATTTCTGCACCCAGGCGTCTGTGACCCTAGGATCGGCCCTGCATAAACCCCATTGTGTACTTAAAAGTGGGGTATGCCTATATGTGCAGATTCCTCCTTAACCGCTTGAGGACCGCCGCACAATGATATACGTCGACAAAATGGCAAAGCTGGGCACAAGGGCGTACATGTACGTCCCCTTTAAGATACCAGCCATGGGTCACGAGCGCGCCGGCACGCTTGCGACCCGGTCCTCTTCTTCGTGACCATCCCCGCGGAAACAACGAACGCGATCGCCGCCGGTGTCACAAAGAGAGAAAAAACGGGGAGAGGCAAGTGTAAACAAACCTCTCCCCGTGCTTCCTAGTGAGCCTGTCACTGATCATGTGTTGCCTGTCATAGGGAACGAAGATCAGTGATGTCACACGCCCCCCACAGTAAGAATCACTCCCTTAGGGCACACTTGACCCCTACAGCGCCCCCTCCTGGCTAACCCGTTCACTGCCAGTGTCATTTTTACAGTAACCAGTGCAGTGTAAAAATTACAATGGTCCCAAAATAGTGTCAAAAGTGTCCGATGTGTCTGCCATAATGTCGCAGTCACAATAAAAATCTCTGATCGCTGCCATTACTAGAAAAAAAATATTAATAAAAATGCTATAAAACTATCCCATATTTGGTAGACGCTATAAATTTTGGGGTAGTGTTGCATGACCGCACATTTGCAATTCAAAGTGTGACAACGCTTAATGTTGAAAATTGGCCTGGGCAGGAAGGGGGTAAAAGTGCCCAGTATTGAAGTAGTTAAAGGGCCACTTTAACGTTTACTTGAAACTGTGAGGTCATGTTGAGGGGACCCAGCACCACCTACTGTAAAGGTTTTATACCTCTAACCCCTATTGTTACTGGGATTCCAAAATTAGCCCCCCTAGGAGAGCTGTTTAACATTGAAATCTATGGTAAAAATTTGGCCAGCTTGGGCCGGCCCTGGATTATTTGGACTAGAACTCCCAAATCAAAGGTCGCAGCCACCCAAATTTTTTATCAGCACTTGGAACCCATAGGGCCGACCCCTGGTAGAAATTGGGGTCATCTATTACACTTTCACTATTTTTAAGGCTCCATAAACTGTTTGATACCCCTCGCCATGACTCCCAAAGCTGACCAGCAACCCTTAAGCATGGGTGGGGTTGTAACAGTCCACTTAATCTTGGACAGGGTTTTACCCATCTACCACCCCAAGCTGTCCAGCGACTCTAGTCCCAGGGTGTAACATTGAAATCTATGGGGAAAATTTGGCCAGCTTGGCCCGACCATGTTTATTTAAACTACAACTTCAACTCCCAAACCAAAGGTCACAGCCACCCCAAATTTTTACCAGCACTTGGGACCCCGATGGCCGACCCCTGGTAGAATTTGGGGGTATTTTTGACACGTCCCCAATTTCTAAGGCTCCATAAACTGTTTGATGCCCCTTGCCAAGACTTGCAAAGCTGACCAGCAACCCTTAAACACAGGTGGGGTTTTATAACAGTCCAATTAATCATGGTTAGGGTTTTACCTGCCTACCTCCCCAAGCTGTCCAGCGACTCTAGCCCCAGGGTTTAACATTGAAGTCTATGGGGAAACCTGGCAAGCTTGGCCCGCACTAAATATGAGATTCTGGGGTCAAAATGAACTCATATCTCATATTGAGGCTAAAGTGCAATAATAATAAAAAAAAATGTAATTTGAAAAAACGACCAAAAAAAATTGGCCCAAAATATCTCCATAGGCGATGTTTAAAAATGTCTACAGGTTGTATGTTTTGAGTTACAGAGGAGGTCTAGCACTGAGAAGCTCATACGTTCTGGAAGGGATGTAATAGAAAAAAGAATGACAGATCCTCTTAAATATGAGATCTAGGGTCAAAAAGACCTCAGATCTCATATTAAAGCGGAGCTCCACCCTAAAGTGGAACTCCCGCTGATCGGAACCCCTCCCCCCCTCGGGTGTCAGGTTTGACACATTTCAGGGGGGAGGGGGTTGCAGATACCTGTCTAAAGACAGGTATTCACACCCACTTCCGGCCACACAGTCAAATTTGAAGGGCAATATTTAAACTGTGACTGTGCCTTCAATTTTAATATTTCAGAGACATACTGTAGGTCTTAGTATTTTGTCTTCATAAATTTGACCTAAAATGTATACTGCTACATATCTTTGGTAAAAAAAAAATGGATATTATTTAGTCTGGGTGAAAGTTATAGCGTCCACAAGCTATGATGCCAATATCTGAAAATTAATCACACCTGAAGTACTGACGGCCTTGTAGCTGGCCAGCTAGAACCTGTCCTAGGTAGCTAATATAACCTACATGTATATAAAGCTCAACCTGCTAATAACCTAATGTAGAGCACATGTTTATATGTGAGAGACAAAGGCAGAGTTATTCACTGTGATTTTGTGCTTGGATGTCATATAACAGTTGTATGTTGTGTTCACAGAAGGAAAAGAAAAAATATGCCTTTAAGAGTCATTTGTTTGTATGGCAGCAGTAGGTAAGCAATAACACAGTTGAATTCTTGCCAGAAAGCATAGAGTTAAGCTTTTGTGACTCATCAGAAGCCTTTGCCCAATCACAGCTAATCTCACATTGAGCAGAGTCTTGACCTATCACAGCCAGCTTTACAAACACTCTGTCTGGGAGGTTCCTAATACTCCATGTGCTGCTAGATTATTCCACCACAGAGACACAGCAGAACAGACACAAGGCCAAAGCAGTTTTATGGAAGCAACAGGGCAAAATAGATACATTACACAGTTACTGTAGATATATGTTCTTATTGTAAATAGTGTGATAGTGTGATTAGAACTGAATACTGATCTAGCTGTGTGTTCACTTATAGTTCCACCACTCATCATACCATACCATACCTCCACCGAACAACTAAGTCACCAAACTAATTCACAAACCAAACCCAACTAAGCTAACCCTGCAAAAGCAACCCTGCAAACCACAGTTATACCTTTCAGAGATATCAGAGAATGCTTTAATAACTTACAGAGAGAGAGAGAGAGTAAATACTGAAGAAAGAAATATATCCACCATCTTATGTTAAATGACAAGATTGAATATTTGAACCACCATTTTCTGTTATACTTTATTCATCACGTGTTTTTGTACATGGACTGTCTGCTGCAAAGCAGCATTATCTTATATGAAGTTAATAAAGAAGTTATTTTAAGCATTTGGTGTGCTCTTTAACCACCTGTCCACCGCCCACCGTCAAATGACGGCGGGCGGAGGACTCCATTGTTCTGACATCACGTCATATGACGTGATGTCTTTTTAAAGCCGCGGGTGCACAGGTGTAGGTGCACAGTAGGCAAGTGGTTAAACCTACTGCTATTATAGAAGGAATTTCAGAGTAATGGACAGTCTTGTTGGACTGAAAAGTCAGAGATATCACAATTCTTCTAATGCCACAGCGCATGAGGCACTTCATAGTGCTGCGCCTGCCACAGGCCTATCTCATTTCTTGAGACTCTAACGTGCCAGAAAAGTACAAATACCCCCCAAATGACCCCTTTTTGGAAAGAAGACATTCCAAGGTATTTAGAAAGAGGTATTATGAGTTTTTTGAAGTTGTCATTTTTTCCCAGAACTCTTTGCAAAATCAAGATTTTTTTTATTTGTATTTTTTTTACAAAATGTTCATATTAGCAGGTTATTTCTCACACACAGCATATGCATACCACAAATTACACCCCAAAACACATTCTGCTATTCCTCCCGAGTATGGCGATACCACATGTGTGAGACTTTTACACAGCCTGGCCACATACAGAGGCCCAACATGCAGGGAGCACCATCAGGCATTCTGGAGCACCCAGACCAATGCTACATGGAAAAATCATAATTTATTTGCTAGAAAATTACATAGAACCCCAAAACACTATATATGCTTTTTTAGCAAAGACCCTAGAGAATACAATGGCGGTCGTTGCAACTTTTTATCGTGCATGGTATTTGCACAGAAATTTTTCGAACATGTTTTTTTGGAAATAAAACAGTTTTGTGTTTTTAAAAAAAAAAAAAAAAAACATTAAAGTTAGCCCAATGTTTTTGCATAATATGAAAGATGAAGTTACACTGAGTAAATCGATACCTAACATGTCACCCTTTAAAATTGCACACGCTTGTGGAATGGCGCCAAACTTCGCTACTTGAAAATCCCCATAGGTGACGCTTTAAAAATATTTTTACTGGTTAATCTTTTTAGTTGGAGAAGAGCTCTATGGCAAAATGTGCTCTCGCTCTAACGTTCGCAGTGATACCTCACATGTGTGGTTTAAACACCGTTTTCATATGTGGGCGGGACTTACGTGTACTTATGTATACAAGCACAAGGGAACAGGGGCGCTTTAAAAAAAATGATTGTTCATTTTACTTTATTTATTTTAGTTTGATACGTTTTTCCCCCAAAATAAATGTTTTGATCACTTTTATTCCCATTACAAGAAATGTAAACATCCCTTGTAATAGGAATATAGCATGACAGGTCCTCTTTACAGTGAGATATGGGGTCAATAAGACTCCACATCTCACCTCTAGACTTATTTTTCGAATTTTCAATTTGTCGAATTTTTCATTTTTGAATTTCCAAATTTTCGATTTTTTTTTCGCAAATTTACGATTTTTTTTAAAAAAAACGATTTTTTAGAAAATTTTCAATTTTTTTAGAAAATTTTCAATTTTTTTAGAAAATTTTCAATTTTTTCAAAAATTTTAAAAATTTTCGAAAATTTTCAATTTTTTCGAAAATTTTCATGATTTTTTCGAAAATTTATGATTTTTTTGAAATTTTACAATTTTTTTGAAAATTTAAAAGATTTTCGAAAAATTTCGATTTTTTTGAAAAATTTCGATTTTTTTGAAAAATTTCGATTTTTTTGAAAAAAAATTTTTTTTTGATTTTCCCGATTTTAAAGAAAAAAAAAGAAAATAACATAAAGGAAAAAAACTATTTTTTTGGCAGTGCACATGTCTAGTTTGTACACCATCTTGATATATGGGCGCCCATCAAAACGAACCCCCCATCATATTGCCCCATAAAATGGCCCCCATAAAAATTTGCCCCATAAACTGGCCCTTATCAAAATGCCTCCCTCAAAACTGTCCCCATCACCAAATTTGAAGATCCTAGCATTTATGGTTTTTGAGATATTGACCAGCAAAGCAAATTGTGGAAGTCCCGAAAGGGGAAAATTTCAGCAATTGTGTCCAGGAAGGAGTTCCAGGAGGTCGGGTAGATTTGTGAGAGACGTCCCTAAATGAGCAGTGACTAATATCTTCATAGGGCAGCGTGAGATGTGGCTGCAGATATATAGGGAAGGAGAGTGTGACAAGACATGATTTCTAACCTGTGACCACTCCCTCATTTTCAAGCCGACCTACACATATCATATATCAAAACGTTCAGCTATCCCTGCTGCCACTACACGTGTCCATGGCTAAGTCATAGTCGCAAGCGTTTTCATAATACGGCCATTTGTTTGCAACCTACGCCATCCAATGACCTCCATTGACTTCCATTGAAATTACAAATCAGGACTCCTAAAATTTGATAGGCAATATGTAAACTGCGACTGTGCCTTCAATTTTTATATTTCAGAGACATACTATACATTAAACTGTAGGTCTGGGTCCTGTGATTCACACAATATAAAGATCTTCGCTGTACGATTTATAGTTTTTAAAATACAACCGTTTGAAGAAGGAGACATTTTCAAAAAAGGGCAAAAATCTCTGAGTCTGTGCTTTAGAGGCTGCCTATATAAAAACAAACATTGGTTTCCTAGGAAACGCTGAGATAATTCAAACTCCTCACACACAGCTGGAGGCACTAACGGTTCTGAAAAGCCAACCGCTCAAAAAAACTGACCGCCACTTTACAGCTCCCTTGCTGGAAGCGTAGCGGTAAGACTGCTAGCCGGGCTCCGGTGCCACCTTGTCGGCATGAATTTTGTATTTTACCGGTCAATATCTCCGAAAAAGTTACAAAAATAAACTGTCCCAAAAAATCTCCATAGGCGACGTTTAGAAAATTCTACAGGTTGCAGGTTTTGAGTTACAGAGAAGGTCTAGTGCTAAAATGATTGCACTCGCTCTAACGATTGCTGCGATACCTCACATGTGTGGTTTGTACACCATTTTCATATATGGGCACCCATCAAAACTACCCCCATCATATTGCCCCAAATAATGGCCCCCATTAAAATGTGCCCCATAAACTGGCCCTTATCAAAATGCCTCCCTCAAAACTGTCCTGATCACCAAATTTGAAGATCCTAGCATTTATGGTTTTTGAGATATTGACCAGCAAAGCAAATTGTTTTTGAGAGACTGTCCCTAAATCAACAGTAACTATTTTCATAGGGCAGCGGGAGAGGTTGCTGCGGATAATATATAGGTAACAATATTTTCGGAGCCACCCAATGAATGGTGAAGCTAGGCTGTGACAAGACAAAAAATGAAAAATCAGGACATGATTTCTAAACTGCGACCACTCCCTCATTTTCAAGCCGACCTAAACAAATCTTATATCAAAACGTTCATATTGAATTACACATGATTTAAGCGGCAAAATCGTGTCTCGCGCATAAAAGAAGAGGGCCTATTGAAGTTAACTCCACCATGGCCGGTCCCAAGTCCGTGCTGAGAAAGGAGGAGGGCTCTGTGCAAAGGGCTAAAAAGAGGTGGTATACAGTCGTAATCTAAAGTTCCACTGTACATCTGTTCTCTGCTGTCCCGTCTGTGTGCTTGTCTCGACTGTAAAGTGTGGGAAGAGGGTGTACCCCTTTACGGAGGATAGACAGCAGGATCCGTTCGCCCCGAGTACATTGTACAAATGTCGGAAGAGAGCAGTTTGGTATCAAGGATCAATATTGCTGTTTTGGAGAAAGTATCTCAAAATCCTCCGACATTTGGCATTACACATGATCAACCTTGAAGGTCTGTGGTCAGCCCGGTCCGCATCCCGTGCTGTAAAACAAAGAAAGATGATGGTTAGGTTGCTGGGGCAAGCAAACCAGCCCTGTAAAAAATAGTATTTGCTACTGTAGACCATGGGCAAGGTCACTGGGGATTCTCCAGGATCTCAGCCAAACATGGCAAGGAAGTGTGGGGGCGATTTTCCAAATCATTTTCCGTGTACAGTGTTTAATGGGAAAAATAATTAAAGCACTGGTACACTGTGGAAAATGATTCGGAAAATGGTCCCCTCTCCGTCTTCCCGTCTTCCCTGCCATCTTGATCAACTAAGATGGCAAGGAAGATGGTTTATTGCCTGGCCAGCTTGGCGTGGGAATATAGGTAAAACAGTTCCAGCCCAGGTAAATTGGGAGCCCAAGTACCATAGGTGGCGGCCCAGAACTCAGTTTGATGGTGCATTTGATTGAGCATAAAAGAAAATGGTAAAGGGAACAGGGTACTGCAGTCTGCTTAAATAATTTGTAATAAAAACATCTTTGCCATTCTCCAACCACTTTGCACATACAGGTCCCAGAAGGCAGCGGGGGCAGGAGGAAAAAAAAATATCCACAAATGAGGGGTCTTTTCTTTGAGACCAAGTTGTACAAAAATATATACAAGGACTCCAATAAAAAAACCTACAGCACCTGGTATTCCCAGGCGGTCTCCCATCCAGGTACTAACCAGGCCCGACCCTGCTTAGCCTCTGAGATCTGGTGCTTTCAGGGTGATGTGGCCGTAGGCAAGTACCATGGGTGCCCTTAACTCTCTTGAAGACCTGGATGGGAGACTGCCTGGGAATACCAGGTGCTGTAGGCTTTTTTTTTGGAGTCCTTGTTTATATTTTTCTGGTCTTCTCCAAGTCTTCTCCCAAGCTATTTTCAAGAGAGTTAAGGGCAGCCATGGTGCTTGAACCCATACAGTTCAGGAATAGTGCGGGCCAAGCTTGCCAGGTTTCCCCATAGACTTCACTGTTAAACCCTGGGCTAGAGTCGCTGGACAGCTTGGGGTGGTAGATGGGTAAAACCCTGACCATGATTAAGTGGACTGTTACAACCCCACCCATGCTTAAGTGTTGCTGATCAGCTTTGCTAGTCTTGGCAAGGGGTATCAAACATGGAATGGAACTCCGCACAGCATATGCCCCCGGCCAGATAGGCCATGTCGCCGGGGTCCGTTGGGTGCGCATACCCTGAAGGTGGGTGCCGCACTTGGAACCCGCGAAGAGAAAAGCCCCAGTAAAATGGCGTCTGCCCCAGATATACCCCTCCCCAGCATGCCCCGCAAGGTCAAACTTCTCTAATTGGCTGCTGGGGAAAAGTGAGTCTGCCAGAACCCCTCTAGCGCCACCTGTCGTCCAGGGGTGAGAACAACACCCCTGGAGCGCAGACTGGCCCACAGGACAGTTCTGAATGACAGCCGCCCATCAATTTAACAAATTATGAATGGGAGCAAAGTAACTCTTCCATTCACCCACTAACTTTAGCGTAGTGCCCATACTGAAAGTAAGGGGGCGCTACATATACATACAAACATAATTTGTTGCCAGCGGTTTAGACATTAATGCTGTGTGTTATTTTGAGGGGACAGCACATTTACACCGTTCTACAAGCTGTACACTCACTACTTTGCATTGTAACAAAGTGTCATTTCTTCAGTGTTGTCACATGAAAAGATATAATAAAATATTTACAAAAATGTAAGGGGTGTGCTCACTTTTGTGAGACAGTGTGTGTGTGTGTGTGTATATATATATATATATATATATATGTGCTGCCCCGATAGGGGCATAGAATATGAGATGCATAGCCTCAGTTAATATTAGCATTGTTATATAGATTAGAGTTATATAGTGTGGTTTACTCGGAAACGCGTCGCATTTTGGTGACATCATCGTCCTGCGTCTGTTCCTTATCTTACCATCTAAGCACCAGGTAGAGGACCGCACATCACAGCTGACTTCCATCGCCCTATCATGAGGCAGTGTCCTCCCTGTACAGCGCTTCCACAGACTGCAGAAGAAAGCCCAAATCGATGACAGCTCACCACTCCAAGGAAACAACTACCTTTACAGGTAGTTGACGAAGTTCCGAAACATGTAAACTTTTGGGGAACAGGGACCCCTCTATGCACACTTCAGCCTCACGGTTTTTCCTTTATCAGCTCGGTAATATTGTACCTTGAGCAGATATACCATCAATTAAAGGATGCCTTATGGAGACATGAAAAGCACACCTTGAGGACAATTACAACACTTGGCTTCCAGCCATTGTCTTTGGAGATTGAATAATATTATTTTTATTTTCATTCTGGACATTGCAATCAACAACTCATTATCAGAGACGCTGTACTACCGCTGTCCTACCTTGGACACTATCATACCGATTCACCTGATATTGCTACCTTTAGGAATAGCGCTTCAAGCTTTATGCATAAATGGATGGTTTGGCTGCAATCCCTTTGAGCAGTGTGTGATTGGAGAAAATAGCTTCTACTTAGAGCTATGAATGACAGCAAAACCGTGAGTAAACCCTGCACTAACACTGCTGAGGAACATTACTACAACACTGTCCTCTACAAACTAGCATATTATATGCCCAATCACCTATCATCCATCCATAATAGCTGATATAAATCTCATGGAATGTGAGCTGCCTAATAGGATGAATAAGCACTATATGGATATATTTGCTTTGAAGCTTTGAGTGGACACTACCCATATGCTATGGGAACTTGCCCACCATCTATGGCAATATCATTGTGTTTCAGGTGAATTCTATTGTGAAGATTAACATTACAGTGTCTCTGCTTGAATATCTCCTTTACTTCTATTTACTAATGAAAATATACTTATAAGGAAATAATACTAAGCCTGACACGGCGAGTTCAACGGGAGAACTTTTCTCAGTGAGCTATTAGGCTCAATATCCTTCCTTTTGTTACATTGTTGTTGTGTGTGTGTTTTTTTTCTTCTTTTTCTTCATCATCAGTCTCTATTGGATCAGTGCTACTATTACCACTAGTCAGTGGATTTTTTCATGTCCCCTTTTCCAGGTATTTAATTATGTTATATTCCATTATCTAGCCAGTGATCTTTTCACCTGAATTACAGGGAATCACTGCTATTTGTGGGAACCATTAGGAAATATTGCCAATAGTTGGGGTTCAGGTGTGCAATTTTGTGTGGGGGGGACCTCTGTGTGTTATGTGGAGGGTGGGGGCGCTATTGTAGACTCTGATCTCCCCTTGGGATGATCGAGCATTAGTTACTGGTATAAGCCGTTTTTGAGTGGGCATCCAGGGGGACCATCCCTGGGTTGGTCTACCATATCATAGTGGACCTGAGTTTTTATACCTGACATACATGTGTTCTTTTTTGATATTTATTCTAATAACATTTTTTGTAGTTAACTCTTAAGGGTGTGCAGCAGTCTATTTTCTTTTTTGTTTTTTATTGTTGTGTTATATTGTAATTTGGATTGCACCCCCCGATAATATCGGTGAGTACTACATTTTTCAAAATTAGGTGGGCATCCCATATTTTCTCTTTTTGGTTACCTTTACAGTATATGCTTACCTGTTACTACTCAAATGTGAGTGAGATACTTATGTTTTAATTAAATTGTTTTTAATCTACTACACCCAGAGGCGCTTCTTTCCTTGCCTTTTTTTCTAGAATTGGAACATGGTCTCTGTTCCCCTCTGATGGCAGCCCTGGATGTATATACCCACATACAAGCAATCAGACTTATTGTTAGCTTATGCTAAACTACCAGTCATTGACTTTGCCCTGTCCCCACAGATGTATATGCATTTTTGACACCCTAGGCATTGTGTTATCTTGCGCATTTTTACTTGTCTTGTGCTTTATTCCCAAAGCACTTGCTCCATAGTTTGCGGCGGCGTAGCGTAAATGGCCTGGCGTATCCCCGCGTAAATCGAAGGGGGCGGCTTGTATTTAAATTAAGCACGCCCCCGTGCCGATTGAACTGCACATGCGCCGGCCAGGAAAAAAGCCCAGTGCGCATGCTCCAGCTCACGTCGGAAAACGTCGTTGAAACCGACGTGAAAAAAGGGATTTTTAATAACAGCTTACCTGTAAAATCCTTTTCTTGGAGTACATCACGGGACACAGAGCGCATAGTCATTACATATGGGTTATATGGGTACCTTCAGGTGTGGACACTGGTGTAATCAACTTCACAGGAAGTTCCTCCCTATATAACCCCCTCCCACTGAGAGTGCTCTAGTTTTGTAGCAAGCAATTTCTCTGAGGTTACACAATGTTCCCCAAAAAGAGGGGTGGGAGCTCTGTGTCCCGTGATGTACTCCAAGAAAAGGATTTTACAGGTAAGCTGTTATTAAAAATCCCTTTTTCTTGATCGTACATCACGGGACACAGAGCGCATAGTCATTACATATGGGATGTCCCACAGCAATGCTCCATGAAGGGAGGGAGACCGTAAGGCCAAAAATAGCCAAACAGAACATATATCAGGAGGTAAAATAGCTCCACCAACAGAAAAAAAGGGGCGTGAACCGGGCCAGAGGATTCTATACTGCTGCCCGTAGGACCGCCTGCCCAAATGCTGCGTCCGCAGCCTTTGTGACGTCCAACTTATAAAATTTAGTAAACGTATGTACGGAAGACCAGGTTGCCGCCTTGCAAACCTGTGCCATAGAGATCTGATGGTGTGCCGCCCAGGAGGCACTCATGGCCCTCGTAGAATGGGCTTTAACTGATAAGGGAGGTGGAACGCGCTTCAGACCATAGGCCTGAAAAATCAGCTGCTTAATCCACCTAGCCAAGGAAGACTTGGCAGCCGGCTGACCCTTCTTGGGGCCATCCGGAAGAACGAAAAGCACATCTGTTTTCCGAATCTTTTCTGTAGCCTTGAGATAAACCCTCATGGCTCGGACCACATCCAAAGTATGAAGCAATCTTTCCTCTCTGGACTGGGGAGTAGGAAAGAAGGATGGTAGGACTAGGTCCTGATTCAAGTGAAAACTGGATATGACCTTAGGAAGGAAAGAAGGCTGAGGCCGCAGAACCACTCTGTCCTTATGCAGAATCAGGTACGGTTCCCTGCAAGACAAGGCTGCCAGCTCGGAGACCCTTCTGGCCGAAGCCATAGCCACCAAGAAAACCAACTTTCGGGTTAGCAGCACAAGAGGGATTTCTGTCAGAGGTTCAAACGGCTGCTTTTGTAAAGCTGACAAGACCAGATTTAAATTCCAGGGGCAGAGGGGAGCTCTAATAGGGGGATTTACATGCAAGACCCCCTGCAAAAAGGTTTTCACAAGCGAATGTGTGGCCAAAGGCCTTTGAAACCATATCGATAAGGCAGACACCTGCCCCTTTAGAGTACTAAGAGCCAACCCTTTGTCAACGCCAACCTGGAGGAATCGCAAGATCCTGTCAATAAAAAACTTGCGAGGATGCCCTCCTTGAGACTCGCACCACTCCACATAGGTTCTCCAGACTCTGTAATAGATATTTCTAGAGACTGGCTTTCTAGCTTGAATTAACGTAGATATGACTTGGGCTGAGAGGCCTCTGCCCTTAAGAATTAGAGATTCAGCCGCCAAGCCATCAAATTTAGCTGCTGTGAAGCAGGGTGGTAGATCGGGCCCTGAGACAGCAGATCTGGGCGCAGGGGGAGTGGCCACGGTGCCCTTACTGACATCCTCACGATGAGTGCGTACCAAGCCCTTCTGGGCCAGGCTGGGGCCACCAGGATCACCGGCCTGCGCTCCACCCTGATCCTTCGTAGAAGGCGGGGAATCATCTGTAGTGGAGGGAACGCATACAGGAGAGAAAACTGGTGCCAGGGGCAAACCAACGCATCGGTCCCGTAGGCCGAGGGGTCCCTGGCTCGGGATACGAATTTGTCCAATTTCTTGTTGAATCTTGTTGCCATGATGTCCACATCGGGAACTCCAAATCTTTGGCAAATCTCTTGGAATACCTGGGGGTGAAGAGACCACTCTCCCGGGAGTAACTGTTGACGACTCAAAAAATCTGCTTGAGAATTGTCTATCCCTGGGATGAACACTGCTGAGATGCAGGGTACATGGGCTTCGGCCCATGAAAAAATCAGGTTTACTTCCTTTTGAGCCGCCAGGCTCCTTGTGCCCCCCTGGTGGTTTATGTATGCCACCGCCGTGGCATTGTCGGACTGTATCCTTACTGGCAGACCCTGCAAGGGAAGAGTCCAGGCGACCAGGGCCAACCGAGCAGCTCTGATCTCTAGGACATTGATGGGAAGCAGACTTTCTGCCTCTGACCACTGTCCCTGCTGGGTCCGTTTTCCTAAGATTGCCCCCCAACCTGTTAGGCTGGCATCTGTGGTTACTATTTTCCACGAGATGGGGCAAAAGGTTTTCCCTTTTGATAATTTTTGAGGGATCAGCCACCAGTACAGGCTGTGCCTGACTCCTGGAGAAAGAACTAATGGACGGTCTAATGCCTGTATGGACTTGTTCCAAGCAGAGAGAATAGCTGCTTGCAGAATTCTGGTATGGATCTGGGCATAGGGCGCTGCTTCGAAGGCGGCCACCATCTTTCCCAGCAGTCGCATGCATAGGCGAATAGTCGGCTTCTTTTTGCCTAAGACTATTTGAATCGTTTGAATCAACGACCTGATCTTCTTTTGAGGTAAAAATACCCTCTGGCATTCTGTATCTAACCGAAAGCCTAGATATTCCAACTGTCTTGTGGGTTGTAACCTTGATTTTTCTTGGTTCACAATCCACCCGAACTCTTCTAGATGCCGCACTGTGCGGACTACTGCATGATTGAGGTTGGAAGCTGAACTGTCGATAACCAGGAGATCGTCCAGGTATGCTAGGACCAAGATGCCTTCTGTCCTTAGGACGGCTAGCACCGGGGCTAACACCTTTGTGAATACCCGTGGAGCTGTTGCCAACCCGAAAGGGAGGGCTACGAACTGGTAATGACTTTGGTTTATCGTAAAACGAAGAAACTTGTGATGTGCTGGGTAAATCGGCACATGCAGATATGCATCCTTTATGTCTATAGATGCTAGGAAGTCGCCCTGATGCAGGCTGGCTGTCACTGAACGTATGGAGTCCATACGAAAGGTCTGAATCCTTAGAAAGCGATTTAGGCGTTTGAGGTCTAATATAGGCCTGACGTCGCCATTGGGTTTTGGTATAACAAAAAGGTTGGAGTAGAATCCCAGACCCTTTTCTTGGGTTGGTACTTCTACAATTACTCCTTGGAGCAAGAGGCGATCCAACGCCTTTACGAGAGAGGCCCTCTTTAACGGGTCGCTTGGAAGACTTGACCCCTGAAAATGAGGAGGGGGGATTTCTCGAAACTCTAGTTTGTAGCCTGAGGCTACTACGGACCGAACCCAAGCGTCGGGAATTCTGGCCTTCCAGACTTCGGAGAAAAACTGAAGCCTCCCCCCCACCCAAGAGAGTGGGGGCGCCCCTTCATGAATCTGACTTGATGACTGGTTTAGCCGGCTTGCGAGACCAGGGCCTCTTGTTTGCCGCGGCTTGTCCCTGTGGGCGACTATTAACTGCTGAACGCCCGGGAGGCCGTCGATACTGACGAGAAGTCGAAGGGGCCGAGCCTACAATGGCCTGTCGTTTAAACGTGGGCCCACGCGGTCTTTTCTTGACCGGTAAGGAAGTACTTTTTCCACTTGATATGGTGTGGATATATTTATCTAGGTCTTCCCCGAATAGTCTTCCCCCATGAAAGGGAAACCCTGCTAAAAGCTTTTTGCAGGGTGCCTCTGCTGACCAGTTCTTTAGCCACAAAAGACGACGCATGTGAACCATCAGTAGAGATGAACGAGATGCCTGTTGGATGGAGTCCTTAATAGCATCTATTGCAAAGCAGAGAGCCCTAGGGAATTCTGCTAATTCATGAGTATGCTGAGCCGGCATGTCCTTTAATATATGTTTTGCCTGATCCTTCAAGGCCTGACAAACACCAATGGCTGCTACTGCTGGCTGAACCATGGCACCTACTGAGGTGAAAGCTGCTTTCAGTAGGGTCTCGAATTTCTTGTCGACCGGATCCTTGAACATATGGACATTTTCAACCGGACAAGTCAGGGATTTATTCACGCAGGAAATGGCTGCGTCCACTGTAGGGAGCGCCCATTTCTTCACATATTCCTCTTCCATAGGGTAGAGAATAGAGAATCTTTTAGGAGGGACAAAGATTCTATCAGGTCGAGCCCAATCCTGGTAAATCACGTTCCGCAGAAGGGGGTGCATTGGAAAAGATGCACAAGTTAATGGAGCCTTTAAAGAACCCAATGAGGATACCTCCGGGGCTACTAGTTCTGGCACTGGAAGTTTAAAGGCAGTGCGAACCATATCTGTCAAAGACTGGATCCACAGGCCCTCCGCTTGAGAGGCCGAAAAATATTCACCTATAGTGGAATTTTCCCTGTCTGAACCGTCGGGACTTGGGTCTGCCTGATCCCCTTGTGGGTCCCGTTCCTCTGAAGAGGAGACCTCCGCATCTGAAAACCCCACACTGGGTGAGGGGGATCTAGCCCGCTTGCTACTTGGGCAAGGACGGGAAAACAACGCAGTTAACCTTTTCTCTAGCCCACACATGGTGGCTGCTAGCATTTCTTCCGTCACGTAAACGGGAATGGGTGGATCGGGGGCCGCCTCTGCCCCCAGCACCCCCAATGGCTCTTGTACTATGCCACTCGGTGTCCTGACTGGCAAGGGTGGGGCCGTAGAAGCCTGGCCCAAATCCTCTGACCCCGATGGAGACCCCTTTTGCTTTTTGGCACCTTTAGCAGCCTTGGCTGGTCCAGATCCCTTTGGAGCCATTGTACAACCTTGGGTCACCCCTATAGCCAACACCTGACTGTTGCAGCTAGGAGTAACCAATATGAGGGCAGGTATGAGGAAAAATGAAAAAGAACTAATTTCTCTCTTTTTCTTTTTTTTTTTTTTTTTTCAAAAAAATCTTTTTTTTTTTTTTTTTTTACCCGCCTGGGAGGTGGCAATACTGAGGAAACCTGTGAGTATTGACACACCAATGCCCGTTAGCCGGAGTCCAAGGTAGACTCAGATACTGCTGGATCTAAGGCTGAGTCCCTTTAAGCAAAAAAACTTTTTTTTTTTTTTTTTTTTTTCTGGTCAATAGTGGACCTAAGTCCTAGACCTGAAGATCCACAAAACCGCCACTAGGTGTCCCTGTGTGGCCAAAAGACCCAGCTGCACGCTCTGTATCCTTTCTTCCTCTGCCTCCAGGAGGAAAGACCAGCCCGAGAGAAGTTTTCCCTTTATACAGACCCTGACGCTGCTGGCCCGCCCCCCCGACGCACGCCGACGCTATAAAAGGCGGCGTGCACACACGCGCGCACAATCGCGCGCACACACGCGTGCACGATCGCGCGCACGATCGCGCGCACCACGCTGAAACCACATGGAGGAAGCAGAGCAGAGGAACAACATGGACCAGCGTTATGCAGCACCAACAGACACCAGGTAAGCACTAATCTTATTGTAGTGCACACACAGCGAGGAAGCTGTCCCCTTGGGCTTCCTAAGAAACAGGAGTTTTTTACCAGCAATTTCCTCTTTAAAACATGTGGGGTTGCAGTATCAGTGTTAACAGGCAGACCTGGGGTGAGTAGCAAATATATAACTTACACAAGTATACATATATCTACATATTATCTGGGTAAACATTAGAATCCCATCCTGCCTCAACAGACATAGTGGAGATAGTGGCTGATGCACCAGCATACTGTTAGCCAACCCAGAACCCCCAGGGGGATACCTACTGTCGAACCAAGTCCCGCAGGTTCCCTCTTACCTGCTCCACGCCGCAGGGTATTGCAAAATGCAAGAGGCCCAACCTTCCCCCATCTCCGTGGGTATTGTCTTGGACCTTCAGGGACCGGGGTCCTGTGTTAAGGAACCCACACCCCTGGACCTATATAGCATCCTGGCATCAGTAGCGTTTAGTTCTTGGAAGAGACTAAGGCACTGGAGCCCAGAATCCAGCCCTCCAAGGAGAGGCATTATAGGCAAAACCCCACTCCAGCAGGGCCCGGGTACCGTACATCTTGGCTCTGAAGCACTTCGGACGGATCCGGCTAGCTATCCTGGGTCCCGAGACCTCCGAGGGACAGCTAGACGTGACCAACACCTAAGACACTGGCGAAAAAACTAGAGCACTCTCAGTGGGAGGGGGTTATATAGGGAGGAACTTCCTGTGAAGTTGATTACACCAGTGTCCACACCTGAAGGTACCCATATAACCCATATGTAATGACTATGCGCTCTGTGTCCCGTGATGTACGATCAAGAAACAATGTGATCGTCACTTACGCAATGCCCTATTCGCAAATGACTTAGTAAAACGACGTAACCGATGGAAAAAGACGACACTGACCCGACGCCATACTTAACATGGTATCCGACGGTACTGCATAAGGTTACTCCACACTTTAGCAGGGGTAACCTTACGCGTACGAAAACGACGTAAACGACGTCGGGGCGGCGTAAAAGCGTTCGGGAATCTGCGTATTAGCCTCATTTGCATAGGCAAATGAGAAAACAACGTAAAGGCCACCTAGTGTCATTACATCTACGATCCGCCAGTGTAATTGAGTTACACTTGTCGGATCTTCACCGGTATCTATGCGTAAGTGATTCTAGGAATCACTCGCATAGATCCCCGAGGAAAAACACTGCGATACGACGGGGTATCTGAGATACCCCGTCGTATCGCCTCTGAGAATCTGGCCCTTAGAAAGGAAATCTAAGGAAAAGATAAGTGAACCAACAATGCACTAGCTTAAAGGGGTTGTAAGGCCTCATACACGAGGGAATTTATCCGCTGAAAATGGTCCGACGGACCATTTCAGACACTAAATCCGCTCGTCTGTAGGGGCCGGCGGACAGTTTTGGATGGATTTCTCCTGCGGAAAAGTTTCAAAGCATGCTTTGAAACTTTTCCGCCGGAGAGCTGCCCGTCGGATATGTCCGCTGGTCAGTACACTCACCAGCAGACATATTCTCCCACGCAAGCGTCGTATGGATGCAACGCATGCGTGGAAGTTGTTTTTTTCCTGGTGCGGTGACGTGGCGGCGTCAACTTCACCGCCATGTCACCGCACTGTCTGCCGGCGGGGATTTTGATTCAAAAGTGTGTACAGCCATCGGACCAAAATAGCCCGGCGTACAAATGCGCTGCAAACGATCCGGGGACCGTTTGCATCGGATAAATTACATTGTGTGTACGAGACCTCAAGGTCTTTTCTTTTTCACCCTAATGCATTCTGTGCATTAAGGTGAAAAAACATCAGATGACGCCGCCCCCCCCCAAGCCCCCGTTTTAATTACCTGACCCTTCGAACGTCCCGCGCTCGCCCTCCGTCATCCTCCTCGAGTCAAAACCTGGTTGTTGATTGGCTGCAGTGGATGGATTGAAAGCAGCGCAGTGCTGTCAATCACATCCAAAGACGCGGCGTGCTGGGGGGCGGGGCTGAGTGATACAGGGGCGGCTATGGCCGCCGCTGTATCACGGGAGCGCGCTCGCAACAGCTACACACCACGCTCGCTCGCATGTTTGTGTGTAGTTGTTGCGGGGAGGAGCCGCGACAGCCGCCAAGGAAGACCAGGATTGGGGCCACTGTGTGCAAAACGAACTGCACAGTGGAGGTAAGTATAACATGTTTGTTATTTTAAAAAAAAGAATAATTTCCTTTACAACTCCTTTTAGAGCCCATTCACAATTGGGCAACACGACTTCCAGCACGACTTTGGGAGGCAACTTGGACACGACTTGAGTATGAATCGTCAGGCAACTTCAAGTCGCCTCCAGGACAGGAGGCTTTCCAGTGGCCAATCAAACAACAATCAGCTCTGGGGGAGGGTGGGGTTTGCCTGAGAAATGTATGTTATCTTCCTGTATTGTTGCTTCAGTTAGGACAGTGATCCGACTTCTGAGGCAACTTCCATTGAAATTAATGGGTTCAAGTTACCTAGAAGTCGGATTGAAGTAGTACAAGAACCTTTTTTGAAGTCGGAGCGACTGCAGTAGTGTACATTAAGACGGCTCCATTCACTTCCATTGATTTTCTCATGCAGGCGCAGTGTCTTGGGGCGACTTGAAGTCGGATCCAAAGTCATCCCTGTGTGAATGGGCTCCTAAAGGAACCTATTTAGAAAATAAAAAACAAACCCTTTAACCACTTAAGGACCGCCTAACGCCAGTATTCATCGGCAGAATGGCACGGCTGGGCACAATCAAGTACCTGTACGTGATTGTTAAATGCTCAGCACCGGGACCCGATCGCAGCCGGCATCCCGCGATCAGTCCCCGGAGCTGAAGAACGAGGAGAGGTGAGTGTAAACACACCTTCCCCGTTCTTCGTTGTGGCGCTGTCATTGATCTTGTGTTCCCTTATATAGGGAAAGGTGATCAATGATGTCACACGTCCAGCCCCGCCCCGCCCCCTACAGTTAGAAACACATATGAGGTCACACTTAACCCCTTCAGCTCCCCCTAGTGGTTAACTCCCAAACTGCAATTGCCATTTTCACAGTAAACAAAGCATTTGTATAGCATTTTTTGCTGATCCGAAAATGATTCGATCCGTGACTCCTGATCCGAGGATCAATCCGATCCGTGAGTTTTTTGATCTGTTGCACCCCTAATTACTAGCATTGGGTCTGTTTGGATCATGATCAGAACTATACTAGTGTCCCCAAAAAAGCAGTTTTTCTACCAAAGACATATATAAAGTACAGATATAGGGTACATGTTGGCCTAAATTTGAGAAGAAGTTTGATTGTATTGGATATGTTTTATAACAGAAAGAAGAAAAATATTGTTTTTTTTAATTAAATGTTTTCATTTATATAATAAAAAACCCAGTTGTGGTCAAACACCACCAAAAGGAGAAAAAAACAAAGGGACGGAAGCACCAGCTAAGTGTAGTATCCCGTTTTAAAATTTTAATAACAATGGATAAAAAAAACACTCACAAGAGATATCAGATAAAAGAAAAGCTCACCTGGTATGTACTCCAATTTTAAATACACAATGGGGTATATTTATTAAAGCTATAAAGTGGCAAATCAGGCTCACTTCTGCATAGAAACCAACGAGCTTCTAACCCTAGCTTGTTCAATTAAGCTTTGGTAATAAACCCTGGAAGCTCATTGGTTTCTAGGCAAAAGTGAGCCTGATTTTGCACTTTCCAGCTTTAGTACATAAACCCAGGGCAGATCCTAGGCAGGTGCATGGGGTGCAGTGCAATAAGGCGCCACAAAGGTGGGAGCACTGAAGCACCAGAGTGCTCCCCTCCTCTTCTTGTCAGTGTCCAGAGGTGGCTCTCTCCACCGGTCACTGCCACCGCCACTGTGTTTCCTGCTCAAGCCAGTTCCTCCTCCCGTCAGAGATGAAGAGCGAAGCAGCAGCTGTCTCTGTGTGGAGAGAGACCAGCCATGCAGTGACATCGCTGGGAGGGCGGTCCGTGCCTAACGTGTTCTCTTTGTCCGGGGGGGATCTCTGTTTCAGTCGTTGCCATAGAAACATTTGTAAAGGAGAGGGGTTGGTAAGATGACCACGCCCATGTGGGGGCGCCAGAAATATTTCTGCACCCAGGCGTCTGTGACCCTAGGATCGGCCCTGCATAAACCCCATTGTGTACTTAAAAGTGGGGTATGCCTATATGTGCAGATTCCTCCTTAACCGCTTGAGGACCGCCGCACAATGATATACGTCGACAAAATGGCAAAGCTGGGCACAAGGGCGTACATGTACGTCCCCTTTAAGATACCAGCCATGGGTCACGAGCGCGCCGGCACGCTTGCGACCCGGTCCTCTTCTTCGTGACCATCCCCGCGGAAACAACGAACGCGATCGCCGCCGGTGTCACAGAGAGAAAAAACGGGGAGAGGCAAGTGTAAACAAACCTCTCCCCGTGCTTCCTAGTGAGCCTGTCACTGATCATGTGTTGCCTGTCATAGGGAACGAAGATCAGTGATGTCACACGCCCCCCACAGTAAGAATCACTCCCTTAGGGCACACTTGACCCCTACAGCGCCCCCTCCTGGCTAACCCGTTCACTGCCAGTGTCATTTTTACAGTAACCAGTGCAGTGTAAAAATTACAATGGTCCCAAAATAGTGTCAAAAGTGTCCGATGTGTCTGCCATAATGTCGCAGTCACAATAAAAATCTCTGATCGCTGCCATTACTAGAAAAAAAATATTAATAAAAATGCTATAAAACTATCCCATATTTGGTAGACGCTATAAATTTTGGGGTAGTGTTGCATGACCGCACATTTGCAATTCAAAGTGTGACAACGCTTAATGTTGAAAATTGGCCTGGGCAGGAAGGGGGTAAAAGTGCCCAGTATTGAAGTAGTTAAAGGGCCACTTTAACGTTTACTTGAAACTGTGAGGTCATGTTGAGGGGACCCAGCACCACCTACTGTAAAGGTTTTATACCTCTAACCCCTATTGTTACTGGGATTCCAAAATTAGCCCCCCTAGGAGAGCTGTTTAACATTGAAATCTATGGTAAAAATTTGGCCAGCTTGGGCCGGCCCTGGATTATTTGGACTAGAACTCCCAAATCAAAGGTCGCAGCCACCCAAATTTTTTATCAGCACTTGGAACCCATAGGGCCGACCCCTGGTAGAAATTGGGGTCATCTATTACACTTTCACTATTTTTAAGGCTCCATAAACTGTTTGATACCCCTCGCCATGACTCCCAAAGCTGACCAGCAACCCTTAAGCATGGGTGGGGTTGTAACAGTCCACTTAATCTTGGACAGGGTTTTACCCATCTACCACCCCAAGCTGTCCAGCGACTCTAGTCCCAGGGTGTAACATTGAAATCTATGGGGAAAATTTGGCCAGCTTGGCCCGACCATGTTTATTTAAACTACAACTTCAACTCCCAAACCAAAGGTCACAGCCACCCCAAATTTTTACCAGCACTTGGGACCCCGATGGCCGACCCCTGGTAGAATTTGGGGGTATTTTTGACACGTCCCCAATTTCTAAGGCTCCATAAACTGTTTGATGCCCCTTGCCAAGACTTGCAAAGCTGACCAGCAACCCTTAAACACAGGTGGGGTTTTATAACAGTCCAATTAATCATGGTTAGGGTTTTACCTGCCTACCTCCCCAAGCTGTCCAGCGACTCTAGCCCCAGGGTTTAACATTGAAGTCTATGGGGAAACCTGGCAAGCTTGGCCCGCACTAAATATGAGATTCTGGGGTCAAAATGAACTCATATCTCATATTGAGGCTAAAGTGCAATAATAATAAAAAAAATGTAATTTGAAAAAACGACCAAAAAAAAATTGGCCCAAAATATCTCCATAGGCGATGTTTAAAAATGTCTACAGGTTGTATGTTTTGAGTTACAGAGGAGGTCTAGCACTGAGAAGCTCATACGTTCTGGAAGGGATGTAATAGAAAAAAGAATGACAGATCCTCTTAAATATGAGATCTAGGGTCAAAAAGACCTCAGATCTCATATTAAAGCGGAGCTCCACCCTAAAGTGGAACTCCCGCTGATCGGAACCCTCCCCCCCTCGGGTGTCAGGTTTGACACATTTCAGGGGGGAGGGGGTTGCAGATACCTGTCTAAAGACAGGTATTCACACCCACTTCCGGCCACACAGTCAAATTTGAAGGGCAATATTTAAACTGTGACTGTGCCTTCAATTTTAATATTTCAGAGACATACTGTAGGTCTTAGTATTTTGTCTTCATAAATTTGACCTAAAATGTATACTGCTACATATCTTTGGTAAAAAAAAAATGGATATTATTTAGTTTGGGTGAAAGTTATAGCGTCCACAAGCTATGATGCCAATATCTGAAAATTAATCACACCTGAAGTACTGACGGCCTTGTAGCTGGCCAGCTAGAACCTGTCCTAGGTAGCTAATATAACCTACATGTATATAAAGCTCAACCTGCTAATAACCTAATGTAGAGCACATGTTTATATGTGAGAGACAAAGGCAGAGTTATTCACTGTGATTTTGTGCTTGGATGTCATATAACAGTTGTATGTTGTGTTCACAGAAGGAAAAGAAAAAATATGCCTTTAAGAGTCATTTGTTTGTATGGCAGCAGTAGGTAAGCAATAACACAGTTGAATTCTTGCCAGAAAGCATAGAGTTAAGCTTTTGTGACTCATCAGAAGCCTTTGCCCAATCACAGCTAATCTCACATTGAGCAGAGTCTTGACCTATCACAGCCAGCTTTACAAACACTCTGTCTGGGAGGTTCCTAATACTCCATGTGCTGCTAGATTATTCCACCACAGAGACACAGCAGAACAGACACAAGGCCAAAGCAGTTTTATGGAAGCAACAGGGCAAAATAGATACATTACACAGTTACTGTAGATATATGTTCTTCTTGTAAATAGTGTGATAGTGTGATTAGAACTGAATACTGATCTAGCTGTGTGTTCACTTATAGTTCCACCACTCATCATACCATACCATACCTCCACCGAACAACTAAGTCACCAAACTAATTCACAAACCAAACCCAACTAAGCTAACCCTGCAAAAGCAACCCTGCAAACCACAGTTATACCTTTCAGAGATATCAGAGAATGCTTTAATAACTTACAGAGAGAGAGAGAGTAAATACTGAAGAAAGAAATATATCCACCATCTTATGTTAAATGACAAAATTGAATATTTGAACCACCATTTTCTGTTATACTTTATTCATCACGTGTTTTTGTACATGGACTGTCTGCTGCAAAGCAGCATTATCTTATATGAAGTTAATAAAGAAGTTATTTTAAGCATTTGGTGTGCTCTTTAACCACCTGTCCACCGCCCACCGTCAAATGACGGCGGGCGGAGGACTCCATTGTTCTGACATCACGTCATATGACGTGATGTCTTTTTAAAGCCGCGGGTGCACAGGTGTAGGTGCACAGTAGGCAAGTGGTTAAACCTACTGCTATTATAGAAGGAATTTCAGAGTAATGGACAGTCTTGTTGGACTGAAAAGTCAGAGATATCACAATTCTTCTAATGCCACAGCGCATGAGGCACTTCATAGTGCTGCGCCTGCCACAGGCCTATCTCATTTCTTGAGACTCTAACGTGCCAGAAAAGTACAAATACCCCCCAAATGACCCCTTTTTGGAAAGAAGACATTCCAAGGTATTTAGAAAGAGGTATTATGAGTTTTTTGAAGTTGTCATTTTTTCCCAGAACTCTTTGCAAAATCAAGATTTTTTTTATTTGTATTTTTTTTACAAAATGTTCATATTAGCAGGTTATTTCTCACACACAGCATATGCATACCACAAATTACACCCCAAAACACATTCTGCTATTCCTCCCGAGTATGGCGATACCACATGTGTGAGACTTTTACACAGCCTGGCCACATACAGAGGCCCAACATGCAGGGAGCACCATCAGGCATTCTGGAGCACCCAGACCAATGCTACATGGAAAAATCATAATTTATTTGCTAGAAAATTACATAGAACCCCAAAACACTATATATGCTTTTTTAGCAAAGACCCTAGAGAATACAATGGCGGTCGTTGCAACTTTTTATCGTGCATGGTATTTGCACAGAAATTTTTCGAACATGTTTTTTTGGAAATAAAACAGTTTTGTGTTTTTTTTTTTTTAAAAAAAAACATTAAAGTTAGCCCAATGTTTTTGCATAATATGAAAGATGAAGTTACACTGAGTAAATCGATACCTAACATGTCACCCTTTAAAATTGCACACGCTTGTGGAATGGCGCCAAACTTCGCTACTTAAAAAAATCCCCATAGGTGACGCTTTAAAAATATTTTTACTGGTTACATCTTTTTAGTTGGAGAAGAGCTCTATGGCCAAAATGATTGCTCTCGCTCTAACGTTCGCAGTGATACCTCACATGTGTGGTTTAAACACCGTTTTCATATGTGGGCGGGACTTACGTGTACTTATGTATACAAGCACAAGGGAACAGGGGCGCTTTAAAAAAAATTATTGTTCATTTTACTTTATTTATTTTAGTTTGATACGTTTTTCCCCCAAAATAAATGTTTTGATCACTTTTATTCCCATTACAAGAAATGTAAACATCCCTTGTAATAGGAATATAGCATGACAGGTCCTCTTTACAGTGAGATATGGGGTCAATAAGACTCCACATCTCACCTCTAGACTTATTTTTCGAATTTTCAATTTGTCGAATTTTTCATTTTTGAATTTCCAAATTTTCGATTTTTTTTTCGCAAATTTACGATTTTTTAAAAAAAAAAACGATTTTTTAGAAAATTTTCGATTTTTTTAGAAAATTTTCAATTTTTTTAGAAAATTTTCAATTTTTTCGAAAATTTTCAATTTTTTCGAAAATTTATTTTTTTCGAAAATTTACGATTTTTTTGAAATTTTACAATTTTTTTGAAAATTTAAAAGATTTTCGAAAAATTTCGATTTTTTTGAAAAATTTCGATTTTTTTGAAAAAATTTTTTTTTGATTTTCCCGATTTTAAAGAAAAAAAAAAGAAAATAACATAAAGGAAAAAAACTATTTTTTTGGCAGTGCACATGTCTAGTTTGTACACCATCTTGATATATGGGCGCCTATCAAAACGAACCCCCCATCATATTGCCCCATAAAATGGCCCCCATAAAAATTTGCCCCATAAACTGGCCCTTATCAAAATGCCTCCCTCAAAACTGTCCCCATCACCAAATTTGAAGATCCTAGCATTTATGGTTTTTGAGATATTGACCAGCAAAGCAAATTGTGGAAGTCCCGAAAGGGGAAAATTTCAGCAATTGTGTCCAGGAAGGAGTTCCAGGAGGTCGGGTAGATTTGTGAGAGACGTCCCTAAATGAGCAGTGACTAATATCTTCATAGGGCAGCGTGAGATGTGGCTGCAGATATATAGGGAAGGAGAGTGTGACAAGACATGATTTCTAACCTGTGACCACTCCCTCATTTTCAAGCCGACCTACACATATCATATATCAAAACGTTCAGCTATCCCTGCTGCCACTACACGTGTCCATGGCTAAGTCATAGTCACAAGCGTTTTCATAATACGGCCATTTGTTTGCAACCTACGCCATCCAATGACCTCCATTGACTTCCATTGAAATTACAAATCAGGACTCCTAAAATTTGATAGGCAATATGTAAACTGCGACTGTGCCTTCAATTTTTATATTTCAGAGACATACTATACATTAAACTGTAGGTCTGGGTCCTGTGATTCACACAATATAAAGATCTTCGCTGTACGATTTATAGTTTTTAAAATACAACCGTTTGAAGAAGGAGACATTTTCAAAAAAGGGCAAAAATCTCTGAGTCTGTGCTTTAGAGGCTGCCTATATAAAAACAAACATTGGTTTCCTAGGAAACGCTGAGATAATTCAAACTCCTCACACACAGCTGGAGGCACTAACGGTTCTGAAAAGCCAACCGCTCAAAAAAACTGACCGCCACTTTACAGCTCCCTTGCTGGAAGCGTAGCGGTAAGACTGCTAGCCGGGCTCCGGTGCCAACTTGTCGGCATGAATTTTGTACTTTACCGGTCAATATCTCCGAAAAAGTTACAAAAATAAACTGTCCCAAAAAATCTCCATAGGCGACGTTTAGAAAATTCTACAGGTTGCAGGTTTTGAGTTACAGAGAAGGTCTAGTGCTAAAATGATTGCACTCGCTCTAACGATTGCTGCGATACCTCACATGTGTGGTTTGTACACCATTTTCATATATGGGCACCCATCAAAACTACCCCCATCATATTGCCCCAAATAATGGCCCCCATTAAAATGTGCCCCATAAACTGGCCCTTATCAAAATGCCTCCCTCAAAACTGTCCTGATCACCAAATTTGAAGATCCTAGCATTTATGGTTTTTGAGATATTGACCAGCAAAGCAAATTGTTTTTGAGAGACTGTCCCTAAATCAACAGTAACTATTTTCATAGGGCAGCGGGAGAGGTTGCTGCGGATAATATATAGGTAACAATATTTTCGGAGCCACCCAATGAATGGTGAAGCTAGGCTGTGACAAGACAAAAAATGAAAAATCAGGACATGATTTCTAAACTGCGACCACTCCCTCATTTTCAAGCCGACCTAAACAAATCTTATATCAAAACGTTCATATTGAATTACACATGATTTAAGCGGCAAAATCGTGTCTCGCGCATAAAAGAAGAGGGCCTATTGAAGTTAACTCCACCATGGCCGGTCCCAAGTCCGTGCTGAGAAAGGAGGAGGGCTCTGTGCAAAGGGCTAAAAAGAGGTGGTATACAGTCGTAATCTAAAGTTCCACTGTACATCTGTTCTCTGCTGTCCCGTCTGTGTGCTTGTCTCGACTGTAAAGTGTGGGAAGAGGTTGTACCCCTTTACGGAGGATAGACAGCAGGATCCGTTCGCCCCGAGTACATTGTACAAATGTCGGAAGAGAGCAGTTTGGTATCAAGGATCAATATTGCTGTTTTGGAGAAAGTATCTCAAAATCCTCCGACATTTGGCATTACACATGATCAACCTTGAAGGTCTGTGGTCAGCCCGGTCCGCATCCCGTGCTGTAAAACAAAGAAAGATGATGGTTAGGTTGCTGGGGCAAGCAAACCAGCCCTGTAAAAAATAGTATTTGCTACTGTAGACCATGGGCAAGGTCACTGGGGATTCTCCAGGATCTCAGCCAAACATGGCAAGGAAGTGTGGGGGCGATTTTCCAAATCATTTTCCGTGTACAGTGTTTAATGGGAAAAATAATTAAAGCACTGGTACACTGTGGAAAATGATTCGGAAAATGGTCCCCTCTCCGTCTTCCCGTCTTCCCTGCCATCTTGATCAACTAAGATGGCAAGGAAGATGGTTTATTGCCTGGCCAGCTTGGCGTGGGAATATAGGTAAAACAGTTCCAGCCCAGGTAAATTGGGAGCCCAAGTACCATAGGTGGCGGCCCAGAACTCAGTTTGATGGTGCATTTGATTGAGCATAAAAGAAAATGGTAAAGGGAACAGGGTACTGCAGTCTGCTTAAATAATTTGTAATAAAAACATCTTTGCCATTCTCCAACCACTTTGCACATACAGGTCCCAGAAGGCAGCGGGGGCAGGAGGAAAAAAAAATATCCACAAATGAGGGGTCTTTTCTTTGAGACCAAGTTGTACAAAAATATATACAAAGACTCCAATAAAAAAACCTACAGCACCTGGTATTCCCAGGCGGTCTCCCATCCAGGTACTAACCAGGCCCGACCCTGCTTAGCCTCTGAGATCTGGTGCTTTCAGGGTGATGTGGCCGTAGGCAAGTACCATGGGTGCCCTTAACTCTCTTGAAGACCTGGATGGGAGACTGCCTGGGAATACCAGGTGCTGTAGGCTTTTTTTTGGAGTCCTTGTTTATATTTTTCTGGTCTTCTCCAAGTCTTCTCCCAAGCTATTTTCAAGAGAGTTAAGGGCAGCCATGGTGCTTGAACCCATACAGTTCAGGAATAGTGCGGGCCAAGCTTGCCAGGTTTCCCCATAGACTTCACTGTTAGAAAGAGAAAAGGATGACACATGTTACAGAGAAGGTAGAGCTGCTCGGCCCGGAAATAATGGATAATGAAAAGGTTTCCCCGTAAGTGGGACTTTTAGGCAGCATTGTCAAAGCAGTGAGATACTGGTAAAAAAATAATGTTTATTAGCTCAGAAAGAGACTAAGTATGGTACTGAATCTAGATGACAATATATAAGTAGAAACAATATAATGGCAAAATATATAAATATAGCATTCCATGGTACATACGATAAAATCATTACATATCATAATTCATTACATGTTCATTAAATATTACATATCAATGTACAATGTTGATCCCCGACGCGTTTCGACCTGTGGGGTCTCCTCAGGGGGATGATTGTCTCTACAAAATATATCACAGAGGTATGAATAAGTAAAAGAGTAAAACAGCATATCGGTGTATGTCCAAAAGATTATGACAAGGAGTATAATTACCGCTACCCATGGAATGGAAAACTTGGAAAGCCACTAAATGCTCCGAAGGAACTCGAGAAATCCCCCACACACCCGAGAGTGGGAGGTCCAACCAGGAAGGGTCTACAGGGGGCCTCGGACATGACACCCCATCGGTGGGGGAGGAGCCATCGCCTGAAAGGAAACACCCAGTGAAGGCCACATTTATATAATTGGGTAGAAAATATAGGCAAACCAAAACAAAAGGATTGCTAATTATGTGTGCATATCTGGAGGGTAAAGGGCAAAGGCAAACCGATGTATTGCCAATATATATGAGATGTTGTACAGGGCATTCCTAAGAGAAAGTACAAGGGTAGGATAATATGAGTGTAATCGAAAATTGGTTGAATGGGGATGGGTCTGTGAAATAAAGCATACAAAAGTGCATAGATGTGATAGGTGAAGTGTGTGATGGTAGTGATGGTGCAACAAGAAAGTAAATAGCAGACTGCAAGTAAAGAGAGCAGATGATGGTTCAAATTGTGAAAACAAATGTGAAAGTGAAAATGAATCAAAGGAGTGAATGTGTAGGAGCAATTAAGTGTTCCCAGTTGAAGGTGAATAAGAATTGTGTGATATACATAAAATATGTACATGTGCAAACAATAATGAAGTAAATAATGTTGGTAATATGTTGGTAGTTATATACTAAAAGGGCGGATAGTTACCTGATGGGCTGGTATGTTTGAAATAGGTATAAGTAGTGGGTCGTTGAGAGCCTGACAGCAAAGATTTGCAGGACAGGCATGAGCGGAATGCCGAGACGGTATGGATGCAAAGACATCCAACCAGGTCTGTAGGGGATTAGTGTGTATTCCCCCAAGGCCAACCATATATAGTGCCCTGGGTGGCAATCAGGGTGAAACGAAACAGGCTTGCGGCTCCTCCCGTCCATCAGGAGGGGCGGCGTTGCGGTCCCCAGATGGAGACCGCGTGAGGCCCCCCCGGCGTCCCGGAAGGCTGGGAAGCCCCGACAATGGTCGTCCTCTCTGCCGCAAATTGCGTGACGTCATGACGTGTACGCGCGACGGGGTGGACGTCTGCGCGCACCAGCTCGACGTCCAGGGAGGATCAAGGGACGCCGCCGGCAGTGGGGCTCGCATCGGCGCATGAGGGAGGATCCCCCAATGCAAAGCCGAGGCGAGAAAGGGGGGGACCAAGTCAACCCTTCACCCCACTGCCGGGAGACCCTAGGGGGAGGGACCCCACCCATCTAAGGCGAGGCGGGGACAGCCCGGGACGTGGGAACAGAAAGTGGTCTGATCCATAGGTACAAAGTGTACTGGAATGACAAAAATCTAAACTGTTGTGTTTATTAAATAATATGGTATAATGGTAGCGCACGGATGGCTAATGGTACAGTTTGACAAATGTATTTGCACAGAAATTGAGCTTAAATTCCATGGCTGAAACCCCTAGCATACTATGAAAAAAATGAAGAAGTTTTTTTGTTTGGATATTTTAAACCTGATGCAATACAGGAATCTGTATACCTGATGCATGTAGAAAAGGGGGGGGGGGAAGAATGAATAATCCAGACTAATCCGCTTATATATAGTGAATTGGTTGGGTTGGAGCAAATGTTCAAAGAAGCATTTGGACATTCTGCAATATTCAAATATGTGACATTGCAGTACATAAGAGTATAAATCCTGAAATTATAACAGGAGTATAAAAAACGGAAAAACGGGTGGATAAATAAATAAATTCAATCCCCACACTAACAAGGGTTCAGTAAAAATATCATCTAAGATATATAAAGATGGCCCATGGCCCCCGCTCTGGGGTGGGTCAGCGTAGTGTCACAAGTAATGCTGGAGTTAAGGAAGCCGATGGGAAAGCAAAAAAAACCCGTGTCTAATCTCTATGTGTCAATGGGGAGCGGGTGTTTAACCACCCAAAGTGATAGAAAGAGAAAAGGATGACACATGTTACAGAGAAGGTAGAGCTGCTCGCCCCGGAAATAATGGATAATGAAAAGGTTTCCCCGTAAGTGGGACTTTTAGGCAGCATTGTCAAAGCAGTGAGATACTGGTAAAAAAATAATGTTTATTAGCTCAGAAAGAGACTAAGTATGGTACTGAATCTAGATGACAATATATAAGTAGAAACAATATAATGGCAAAATATATAAATATAGCATTCCATGGTACATACGATAAAATCATTACATATCATAATTCATTACATGTTCATTAAATATTACATATCAATGTACAATGTTGATCCCCGACGCGTTTCGACCTGTGGGGTCTCCTCAGGGGGATGATTGTCTCTACAAAATATATCACAGAGGTATGAATAAGTAAAAGAGTAAAACAGCATATCGGTGTATGTCCAAAAGATTATGACAAGGAGTATAATTACCGCTACCCATGGAATGGAAAACTTGGAAAGCCACTAAATGCTCCAAAGGAACTCGAGAAATCCCCCACACACCCGAGAGTGGGAGGTCCAACCAGGAAGGGTCTACAGGGGGCCTCGGACATGACACCCCATCGGTGGGGGAGGAGCCATCGCCTGAAAGGAAACACCCAGTGAAGGCCACATTTATATAATTGGGTAGAAAATATAGGCAAACCAAAACAAAAGGATTGCTAATTATGTGTGCATATCTGGAGGGTAAAGGGCAAAGGCAAACCGATGTATTGCCAATATATATGAGATGTTGTACAGGGCATTCCTAAGAGAAAGTACAAGGGTAGGATAATATGAGTGTAATCGAAAATTGGTTGAATGGGGATGGGTCTGTGAAATAAAGCATACAAAAGTGCATAGATGTGATAGGTGAAGTGTGTGAAGGTAGTGATGGTGCAACAAGAAAGTAAATAGCAGACTGCAAGTAAAGAGAGCAGATGATGGTTCAAATTGTGAAAACAAATGTGAAAGTGAAAATGAATCAAAGGAGTGAATGTGTAGGAGCAATTAAGTGTTCCCAGTTGAAGGTGAATAAGAATTGTGTGATATACATAAAATATGTACATGTGCAAACAATAATGAAGTAAATAATGTTGGTAATATGTTGGTAGTTATATACTAAAAGGGCGGATAGTTACCTGATGGGCTGGTATGTTTGAAATAGGTATAAGTAGTGGGTCGTTGAGAGCCTGACAGCAAAGATTTGCAGGACAGGCATGAGCGGAATGCCGAGACGGTATGGATGCAAAGACATCCAACCAGGTCTGTAGGGGATTAGTGTGTATTCCCCCAAGGCCAACCATATATAGTGCCCTGGGTGGCAATCAGGGTGAAACGAAACAGGCTTGCGGCTCCTCCCGTCCATCAGGAGGGGCGGCGTTGCGGTCCCCAGATGGAGACCGCGTGAGGCCCCCCCGGCGTCCCGGAAGGCTGGGAAGCCCCGACAATGGTCGTCCTCTCTGCCGCAAATTGCGTGACGTCATGACGTGTAAGCGCGACGGGGTGGACGTCTGCGCGCACCAGCTCGACGTCCAGGGAGGATCAAGGGACGCCGCCGGCAGTGGGGCTCGCATCGGCGCATGAGGGAGGATCCCCCAATGCAAAGCCGAGGCGAGAAAGGGGGGGACCAAGTCAACCCTTCACCCCACTGCCGGGAGACCCTAGGGGGAGGGACCCCACCCATCTAAGGCGAGGCGGGGACAGCCCGGGACGTGGGAACAGAAAGTGGTCTGATCCATAGGTACAAAGTGTACTGGAATGACAAAAATCTAAACTGTTGTGTTTATTAAATAATATGGTATAATGGTAGCGCACGGATGGCTAATGGTACAGTTTGACAAATGTATTTGCACAGAAATTGAGCTTAAATTCCATGGCTGAAACCCCTAGCATACTATGAAAAAAATGAAGAAGTTTTTTTGTTTGGATATTTTAAACCTGATGCAATACAGGAATCTGTATACCTGATGCATGTAGAAAAGGGGGGGGGGGGGAAGAATGAATAATCCAGACTAATCCGCTTATATATAGTGAATTGGTTGGGTTGGAGCAAATGTTCAAAGAAGCATTTGGACATTCTGCAATATTCAAATATGTGACATTGCAGTACATAAGAGTATAAATCCTGAAATTATAACAGGAGTATAAAAAACGGAAAAACAGGTGGATAAATAAATAAATTCAATCCCCACACTAACAAGGGTTCAGTAAAAATATCATCTAAGATATATAAAGATGGCCCATGGCCCATGGCCCCCGCTCTGGGGTGGGTCAGCGTAGTGTCACAAGTAATGCTGGAGTTAAGGAAGCCGATGGGAAAGCAAAAAAACCCGTGTCTAATCTCTATGTGTCAATGGGGAGCGGGTGTTTAACCACCCAAAGTGATAGAAAGAGAAAAGGATGACACATGTTACAGAGAAGGTAGAGCTGCTCGCCCCGGAAATAATGGATAATGAAAAGGTTTCCCCGTAAGTGAGACTTTTAGGCAGCATTGTCAAAGCAGTGAGATACTGGTAAAAAAATAATGTTTATTAGCTCAGAAAGAGACTAAGTATGGTACTGAATCTAGATGACAATATATAAGTAGAAACAATATAATGGCAAAATATATAAATATAGCATTCCATGGTACATACGATAAAATCATTACATATCATAATTCATTACATGTTCATTAAATATTACATATCAATGTACAATGTTGATCCCCGACGCGTTTCGACCTGTGGGGTCTCCTCAGGGGGATGATTGTCTCTACAAAATATATCACAGAGGTATGAATAAGTAAAAGAGTAAAACAGCATATCGGTGTATGTCCAAAAGATTATGACAAGGAGTATAATTACCGCTACCCATGGAATGGAAAACTTGGAAAGCCACTAAATGCTCCGAAGGAACTCGAGAAATCCCCCACACACCCGAGAGTGGGAGGTCCAACCAGGAATGGTCTACAGGGGGCCTCGGACATGACACCCCATCGGTGGGGGAGGAGCCATCGCCTGAAAGGAAACACCCAGTGAAGGCCACATTTATATAATTGGGTAGAAAATATAGGCAAACCAAAACAAAAGGATTGCTAATTATGTGTGCATATCTGGAGGGTAAAGGGCAAAGGCAAACCGATGTATTGCCAATATATATGAGATGTTGTACAGGGCATTCCTAAGAGAAAGTACAAGGGTAGGATAATATGAGTGTAATCGAAAATTGGTTGAATGGGGATGGGTCTGTGAAATAAAGCATACAAAAGTGCATAGATGTGATAGGTGAAGTGTGTGATGGTAGTGATGGTGCAACAAGAAAGTAAATAGCAGACTGCAAGTAAAGAGAGCAGATGATGGTTCAAATTGTGAAAACAAATGTGAAAGTGAAAATGAATCAAAGGAGTGAATGTGTAGGAGCAATTAAGTGTTCCCAGTTGAAGGTGAATAAGAATTGTGTGATATACATAAAATATGTACATGTGCAAACAATAATGAAGTAAATAATGTTGGTAATATGTTGGTAGTTATATACTAAAAGGGCGGATAGTTACCTGATGGGCTGGTATGTTTGAAATAGGTATAAGTAGTGGGTCGTTGAGAGCCTGACAGCAAAGATTTGCAGGACAGGCATGAGCGGAATGCCGAGACGGTATGGATGCAAAGACATCCAACCAGGTCTGTAGGGGATTAGTGTGTATTCCCCCAAGGCCAACCATATATAGTGCCCTGGGTGGCAATCAGGGTGAAACGAAACAGGCTTGCGGCTCCTCCCGTCCATCAGGAGGGGCGGCGTTGCGGTCCCCAGATGGAGACCGCGTGAGGCCCCCCCGGCGTCCCGGAAGGCTGGGAAGCCCCGACAATGGTCGTCCTCTCTGCCGCAAATTGCGTGACGTCATGACGTGTACGCGCGACGGGGTGGACGTCTGCGCGCACCAGCTCGACGTCCAGGGAGGATCAAGGGACGCCGCCGGCAGTGGGGCTCGCATCGGCGCATGAGGGAGGATCCCCCAATGCAAAGCCGAGGCGAGAAAGGGGGGGACCAAGTCAACCCTTCACCCCACTGCCGGGAGACCCTAGGGGGAGGGACCCCACCCATCTAAGGCGAGGCGGGGACAGCCCGGGACGTGGGAACAGAAAGTGGTCTGATCCATAGGTACAAAGTGTACTGGAATGACAAAAATCTAAACTGTTGTGTTTATTAAATAATATGGTATAATGGTAGCGCACGGATGGCTAATGGTACAGTTTGACAAATGTATTTGCACAGAAATTGAGCTTAAATTCCATGGCTGAAACCCCTAGCATACTATGAAAAAAATGAAGAAGTTTTTTTGTTTGGATATTTTAAACCTGATGCAATACAGGAATCTGTATACCTGATGCATGTAGAAAAGGGGGGGGGGGAAGAATGAATAATCCAGACTAATCCGCTTATATATAGTGAATTGGTTGGGTTGGAGCAAATGTTCAAAGAAGCATTTGGACATTCTGCAATATTCAAATATGTGACATTGCAGTACATAAGAGTATAAATCCTGAAATTATAACAGGAGTATAAAAAACGGAAAAACAGGTGGATAAATAAATAAATTCAATCCCCACACTAACAAGGGTTCAGTAAAAATATCATCTAAGATATATAAAGATGGCCCATGGCCCATGGCCCCCGCTCTGGGGTGGGTCAGCGTAGTGTCACAAGTAATGCTGGAGTTAAGGAAGCCGATGGGAAAGCAAAAAAACCCGTGTCTAATCTCTATGTGTCAATGGGGAGCGGGTGTTTAACCACCCAAAGTGATAGAAAGAGAAAAGGATGACACATGTTACAGAGAAGGTAGAGCTGCTCGCCCCGGAAATAATGGATAATGAAAAGGTTTCCCCGTAAGTGGGACTTTTAGGCAGCATTGTCAAAGCAGTGAGATACTGGTAAAAAAATAATGTTTATTAGCTCAGAAAGAGACTAAGTATGGTACTGAATCTAGATGACAATATATAAGTAGAAACAATATAATGGCAAAATATATAAATATAGCATTCCATGGTACATACGATAAAATCATTACATATCATAATTCATTACATGTTCATTAAATATTACATATCAATGTACAATGTTGATCCCCGACGCGTTTCGACCTGTGGGGTCTCCTCAGGGGGATGATTGTCTCTACAAAATATATCACAGAGGTATGAATAAGTAAAAGAGTAAAACAGCATATCGGTGTATGTCCAAAAGATTATGACAAGGAGTATAATTACCGCTACCCATGGAATGGAAAACTTGGAAAGCCACTAAATGCTCCAAAGGAACTCGAGAAATCCCCCACACACCCGAGAGTGGGAGGTCCAACCAGGAAGGGTCTACAGGGGGCCTCGGACATGACACCCCATCGGTGGGGGAGGAGCCATCGCCTGAAAGGAAACACCCAGTGAAGGCCACATTTATATAATTGGGTAGAAAATATAGGCAAACCAAAACAAAAGGATTGCTAATTATGTGTGCATATCTGGAGGGTAAAGGGCAAAGGCAAACCGATGTATTGCCAATATATATGAGATGTTGTACAGGGCATTCCTAAGAGAAAGTACAAGGGTAGGATAATATGAGTGTAATCGAAAATTGGTTGAATGGGGATGGGTCTGTGAAATAAAGCATACAAAAGTGCATAGATGTGATAGGTGAAGTGTGTGAAGGTAGTGATGGTGCAACAAGAAAGTAAATAGCAGACTGCAAGTAAAGAGAGCAGATGATGGTTCAAATTGTGAAAACAAATGTGAAAGTGAAAATGAATCAAAGGAGTGAATGTGTAGGAGCAATTAAGTGTTCCCAGTTGAAGGTGAATAAGAATTGTGTGATATACATAAAATATGTACATGTGCAAACAATAATGAAGTAAATAATGTTGGTAATATGTTGGTAGTTATATACTAAAAGGGCGGATAGTTACCTGATGGGCTGGTATGTTTGAAATAGGTATAAGTAGTGGGTCGTTGAGAGCCTGACAGCAAAGATTTGCAGGACAGGCATGAGCGGAATGCCGAGACGGTATGGATGCAAAGACATCCAACCAGGTCTGTAGGGGATTAGTGTGTATTCCCCCAAGGCCAACCATATATAGTGCCCTGGGTGGCAATCAGGGTGAAACGAAACAGGCTTGCGGCTCCTCCCGTCCATCAGGAGGGGCGGCGTTGCGGTCCCCAGATGGAGACCGCGTGAGGCCCCCCCGGCGTCCCGGAAGGCTGGGAAGCCCCGACAATGGTCGTCCTCTCTGCCGCAAATTGCGTGACGTCATGACGTGTAAGCGCGACGGGGTGGACGTCTGCGCGCACCAGCTCGACGTCCAGGGAGGATCAAGGGACGCCGCCGGCAGTGGGGCTCGCATCGGCGCATGAGGGAGGATCCCCCAATGCAAAGCCGAGGCGAGAAAGGGGGGGACCAAGTCAACCCTTCACCCCACTGCCGGGAGACCCTAGGGGGAGGGACCCCACCCATCTAAGGCGAGGCGGGGACAGCCCGGGACGTGGGAACAGAAAGTGGTCTGATCCATAGGTACAAAGTGTACTGGAATGACAAAAATCTAAACTGTTGTGTTTATTAAATAATATGGTATAATGGTAGCGCACGGATGGCTAATGGTACAGTTTGACAAATGTATTTGCACAGAAATTGAGCTTAAATTCCATGGCTGAAATCCCTAGCATACTATGAAAAAAATGAAGAAGTTTTTTTGTTTGGATATTTTAAACCTGATGCAATACAGGAATCTGTATACCTGATGCATGTAGAAAAGGGGGGGGGGAAGAATGAATAATCCAGACTAATCCGCTTATATATAGTGAATTGGTTGGGTTGGAGCAAATGTTCAAAGAAGCATTTGGACATTCTGCAATATTCAAATATGTGACATTGCAGTACATAAGAGTATAAATCCTGAAATTATAACAGGAGTATAAAAAACGGAAAAACAGGTGGATAAATAAATAAATTCAATCCCCACACTAACAAGGGTTCAGTAAAAATATCATCTAAGATATATAAAGATGGCCCATGGCCCCCGCTCTGGGGTGGGTCAGCGTAGTGTCACAAGTAATGCTGGAGTTAAGGAAGCCGATGGGAAAGCAAAAAAACCTGTGTCTAATCTCTATGTGTCAATGGGGAGCGGGTGTTTAACCACCCAAAGTGATAGAAAGAGAAAAGGATGACACATGTTACAGAGAAGGTAGAGCTGCTCGCCCCGGAAATAATGGATAATGAAAAGGTTTCCCCGTAAGTGGGACTTTTAGGCAGCATTGTCAAAGCAGTGAGATACTGGTAAAAAAATAATGTTTATTAGCTCAGAAAGAGACTAAGTATGGTACTGAATCTAGATGACAATATATAAGTAGAAACAATATAATGGCAAAATATATAAATATAGCATTCCATGGTACATACGATAAAATCATTACATATCATAATTCATTACATGTTCATTAAATATTACATATCAATGTACAATGTTGATCTCCGACGCGTTTCGACCTGTGGGGTCTCCTCAGGGGGATGATTGTCTCTACAAAATATATCACAGAGGTATGAATAAGTAAAAGAGTAAAACAGCATATCGGTGTATGTCCAAAAGATTATGACAAGGAGTATAATTACCGCTACCCATGGAATGGAAAACTTGGAAAGCCACTAAATGCTCCGAAGGAACTCGAGAAATCCCCCACACACCCGAGAGTGGGAGGTCCAACCAGGAAGGGTCTACAGGGGGCCTCAGACATGACACCCCATCGGTGGGGGAGGAGCCATCGCCTGAAAGGAAACACCCAGTGAAGGCCACATTTATATAATTGGGTAGAAAATATAGGCAAACCAAAACAAAAGGATTGCTAATTATGTGTGCATATCTGGAGGGTAAAGGGCAAAGGCAAACCGATGTATTGCCAATATATATGAGATGTTGTACAGGGCATTCCTAAGAGAAAGTACAAGGGTAGGATAATATGAGTGTAATCGAAAATTGGTTGAATGGGGATGGGTCTGTGAAATAAAGCATACAAAAGTGCATAGATGTGATAGGTGAAGTGTGTGATGGTAGTGATGGTGCAACAAGAAAGTAAATAGCAGACTGCAAGTAAAGAGAGCAGATGATGGTTCAAATTGTGAAAACAAATGTGAAAGTGAAAATGAATCAAAGGAGTGAATGTGTAGGAGCAATTAAGTGTTCCCAGTTGAAGGTGAATAAGAATTGTGTGATATACATAAAATATGTACATGTGCAAACAATAATGAAGTAAATAATGTTGGTAATATGTTGGTAGTTATATACTAAAAGGGGGGATAGTTACCTGATGGGCTGGTATGTTTGAAATAGGTATAAGTAGTGGGTCGTTGAGAGCCTGACAGCAAAGATTTGCAGGACAGGCATGAGCGGAATGCCGAGACGGTATGGATGCAAAGACATCCAACCAGGTCTGTAGGGGATTAGTGTGTATTCCCCCAAGGCCAACCATATATAGTGCCCTGGGTGGCAATCAGGGTGAAACGAAACAGGCTTGCGGCTCCTCCCGTCCATCAGGAGGGGCGGCGTTGCCGTCCCCAGATGGAGACCGCGTGAGGCCCCCCCGGCGTCCCGGAAGGCTGGGAAGCCCCGACAATGGTCGTCCTCTCTGCCGCAAATTGCGTGACGTCATGACGTGTACGTGCGACGGGGTGGACGTCTGCGCGCACCAGCTCGACGTCCAGGGAGGATCAAGGGACGCCGCCGGCAGTGGGGCTCGCATCGGCGCATGAGGGAGGATCCCCCAATGCAAAGCCGAGGCGAGAAAGGGGGGGACCAAGTCAACCCTTCACCCCACTGCCGGGAGACCCTAGGGGGAGGGACCCCACCCATCTAAGGCGAGGCGGGGACAGCCCGGGACGTGGGAACAGAAAGTGGTCTGATCCATAGGTACAAAGTGTACTGGAATGACAAAAATCTAAACTGTTGTGTTTATTAAATAATATGGTATAATGGTAGCGCACGGATGGCTAATGGTACAGTTTGACAAATGTATTTGCACAGAAATTGAGCTTAAATTCCATGGCTGAAACCCCTAGCATACTATGAAAAAAATGAAGAAGTTTTTTTGTTTGGATATTTTAAACCTGATGCAATACAGGAATCTGTATACCTGATGCATGTAGAAAAGGGGGGGGGGGGAAGAATGAATAATCCAGACTAATCCGCTTATATATAGTGAATTGGTTGGGTTGGAGCAAATGTTCAAAGAAGCATTTGGACATTCTGCAATATTCAAATATGTGACATTGCAGTACATAAGAGTATAAATCCTGAAATTATAACAGGAGTATAAAAAACGGAAAAACGGGTGGATAAATAAATAAATTCAATCCCCACACTAACAAGGGTTCAGTAAAAATATCATCTAAGATATATAAAGATGGCCCATGGCCCCCGCTCTGGGGTGGGTCAGCGTAGTGTCACAAGTAATGCTGGAGTTAAGGAAGCCGATGGGAAAGCAAAAAAACCCGTGTCTAATCTCTATGTGTCAATGGGGAGCGGGTGTTTAACCACCCAAAGTGATAGAAAGAGAAAAGGATGACACATGTTACAGAGAAGGTAGAGCTGCTCGCCCCGGAAATAATGGATAATGAAAAGGTTTCCCCGTAAGTGGGACTTTTAGGCAGCATTGTCAAAGCAGTGAGATACTGGTAAAAAAATAATGTTTATTAGCTCAGAAAGAGACTAAGTATGGTACTGAATCTAGATGACAATATATAAGTAGAAACAATATAATGGCAAAATATATAAATATAGCATTCCATGGTACATACGATAAAATCATTACATATCATAATTCATTACATGTTTATTAAATATTACATATCAATGTACAATGTTGATCCCCGACGCGTTTCGACCTGTGGGGTCTCCTCAGGGGGATGATTGTCTCTACAAAATATATCACAGAGGTATGAATAAGTAAAAGAGTAAAACAGCATATCGGTGTATGTCCAAAAGATTATGACAAGGAGTATAATTACCGCTACCCATGGAATGGAAAACTTGGAAAGCCACTAAATGCTCCGAAGGAACTCGAGAAATCCCCCACACACCCGAGAGTGGGAGGTCCAACCAGGAAGGGTCTACAGGGGGCCTCGGACATGACACCCCATCGGTGGGGGAGGAGCCATCGCCTGAAAGGAAACACCCAGTGAAGGCCACATTTATATAATTGGGTAGAAAATATAGGCAAACCAAAACAAAAGGATTGCTAATTATGTGTGCATATCTGGAGGGTAAAGGGCAAAGGCAAACCGATGTATTGCCAATATATATGAGATGTTGTACAGGGCATTCCTAAGAGAAAGTACAAGGGTAGGATAATATGAGTGTAATCGAAAATTGGTTGAATGGGGATGGGTCTGTGAAATAAAGCATACAAAAGTGCATAGATGTGATAGGTGAAGTGTGTGATGGTAGTGATGGTGCAACAAGAAAGTAAATAGCAGACTGCAAGTAAAGAGAGCAGATGATGGTTCAAATTGTGAAAACAAATGTGAAAGTGAAAATGAATCAAAGGAGTGAATGTGTAGGAGCAATTAAGTGTTCCCAGTTGAAGGTGAATAAGAATTGTGTGATATACATAAAATATGTATATGTGCAAACAATAATGAAGTAACCCTGGGCTAGAGTCGCTGGACAGCTTGGGGTGGTAGATGGGTAAAACCCTGACCATGATTAAGTGGACTGTTACAACCCCACCCATGCTTAAGTGTTGCTGATCAGCTTTGCTAGTCTTGGCAAGGGGTATCAAACATGGAATGGAACTCCGCACAGCATATGCCCCCGGCCAGATAGGCCATGTCGCCGGGGTCCGTTGGGTGCGCATACCCAGAAGGTGGGTGCCGCACTTGGAACCCGCAAAGAGAAAAGCCCCAGTAAAATGGCGTCTGCCCCAGATATACCCCTCCCCAGCATGCCCCGCAAGGTCAAACTTCTCTAATTGGCTGCTGGGGAAAAGTGAGTCTGCCAGAACCCCTCTAGCGCCACCTGTCGTCCAGGGGTGAGAACAACACCCCTGGAGCGCAGACTGGCCCACAGGACAGTTCTGAATGACAGCCGCCCATCAATTTAACAAATTATGAATGGGAGCAAAGTAACTCTTCCATTCACCCACTAACTTTAGCGTAGTGCCCATACTGAAAGTAAGGGGGCGCTACATATACATACAAACATAATTTGTTGCCAGCGGTTTAGACATTAATGCTGTGTGTTATTTTGAGGGGACAGCACATTTACACCGTTCTACAAGCTGTACACTCACTACTTTGCATTGTAACAAAGTGTCATTTCTTCAGTGTTGTCACATGAAAAGATATAATAAAATATTTACAAAAATGTAAGGGGTGTGCTCACTTTTGTGAGACAGTGTGTGTGTGTGTATATATATATATATATATATATATATATATATGTGCTGCCCCGATAGGGGCATAGAATATAAGATGCATAGCCTCAGTTAATATTAGCATTGTTATATAGATTAGAGTTATATAGTGTGGTTTACTCGGAAACGCGTCGCATTTTGGTGACATCATCGTCCTGCGTCTGTTCCTTATCTTACCATCTAAGCACCAGGTAGAGGACCGCACATCACAGCTGACTTCCATCGCCCTATCATGAGGCAGTGTCCTCCCTGTACAGCGCTTCCACAGACTGCAGAAGAAAGCCCAAATCGATGACAGCTCACCACTCCAAGGAAACAACTACCTTTACAGGTAGTTGACGAAGTTCCGAAACATGTAAACTTTTGGGGAACAGGGACCCCTCTATGCACACTTCAGCCTCACGGTTTTTCCTTTATCAGCTCGGTAATATTGTACCTTGAGCAGATATACCATCAATTAAAGGATGCCTTATGGAGACATGAAAAGCACACCTTGAGGACAATTACAACACTTGGCTTCCAGCCATTGTCTTTGGAGATTGAATAATATTATTTTTATTTTCATTCTGGACATTGCAATCAACAACTCATTATCAGAGACGCTGTACTACCGCTGTCCTACCTTGGACACTATCATACCGATTCACCTGATATTGCTACCTTTAGGAATAGCGCTTCAAGCTTTATGCATAAATGGATGGTTTGGCTGCAATCCCTTTGAGCAGTGTGTGATTGGAGAAAATAGCTTCTACTTAGAGCTATGAATGACAGCAAAACCGTGAGTAAACCCTGCACTAACACTGCTGAGGAACATTACTACAACACTGTCCTCTACAAACTAGCATATTATATGCCCAATCACCTATCATCCATCCATAATAGCTGATATAAATCTCATGGAATGTGAGCTGCCTAATAGGATGAATAAGCACTATGGGCCAGATTCACGTATTCCAGAGCATCTTTGCTCTGGAGTAACGCTTCTGATTTGCGTTGCGCTGCCGAATTTTTAGGAGCAAGTGCTGTCATTCACGAAGCACTTGCTCCTAAAGTTGCGGCAGCGCATCGCAAATGAGCCGGCGGAATTCAAATGTCGCGGGTACGGGGCGTGTAGTATGCTAACTACGCGCGATCCCGCCGCCGACGTACTGCGCATGCGTCGAGTGTCAAAACATCCCTGTGCGCATGCTCCAAAATCTGTGAATGAACGTCAATGACGTCACATTCCCATTCATGACCGTTTTACGCAAGCAACGTTTTTTTTTTTTTTCCCGACGCGATGACGACGCCTATACCTAACATAGGATACTCCAACCCCATGTAGGTATATCTATGCGCCGCGTATCCCGTCCGGAAACGTCGTAACGTCACTGCGTCGCGCCGGATTTCGATCGTGAATTGCCGATTTCCGCTCATTAACATATTTTTTGAGCGTAAATCGGCGGGAACGCCCCCGGCGCCATTTTTAAGTTGAAGTAACGATGCGATGGCGAAACTCAGTTACGCTCATCGCATCGGAACTTCAACCCGGCGTTTCTTGTTTTCTGGTTACAGAAAACAGAAACGCCGGCTCAAAGCCACTGTTACGCTGGCGGATCACTCGATCCGCCAGCGTAACCTTTCATGAATCTGGCCCTATATGGATATATTTGCTTTGAAGCTTTGAGTGGACACTACCCATATGCTATGGGAACTTGCCCACCATCTATGGCAATATCATTGTGTTTCAGGTGAATTCTATCGTGAAGATTAACATTACAGTGTCTCTGCTTGAATATCTCCTTTACTTCTATTTACTAATGAAAATATACTTATAAGGAAATAATACTAAGCCTGACACGGCGAGTTCAACGGGAGAACTTTTCTCAGTGAGCTATTAGGCTCAATATCCTTCCTTTTGTTACATTGTTGTGGTGTGTGTGTTTTTTTTCTTCTTTTTCTTCATCATCAGTCTCTATTGGATCAGTGCTACTATTACCACTAGTCAGTGGATTTTTTCATGTCCCCTTTTCCAGGTATTTAATTATGTTATATTCCATTATCTAGCCAGTGATCTTTTCACCTGAATTACAGGGAATCACTGCTATTTGTGGGAACCATTAGGAAATATTGCCAATAGTTGGGGTTCAGGTGTGCAATTTTGTGTGGGGGGGACCTCTGTGTGTTATGTGGAGGGTGGGGGCGCTATTGTAGACTCTGATCTCCCCTTGGGATGATCGAGCATTAGTTACTGGTATAAGCCGTTTTTGAGTGGGCATCCAGGGGGACCATCCCTGGGTTGGTCTACCATATCATAGTGGACCTGAGTTTTTATACCTGACATACATGTGTTCTTTTTTGATATTTATTCTAATAACATTTTTTGTAGTTAACTCTTAAGGGTGTGCAGCAGTCTATTTTCTTTTTTGTTTTTTATTGTTGTGTTATATTGTAATTTGGATTGCACCCCCCGATAATATCGGTGAGTACTACATTTTTCAAAATTAGGTGGGCATCCCATATTTTCTCTTTTTGGTTACCTTTACAGTATATGCTTACCTGTTACTACTCAAATGTGAGTGAGATACTTATGTTTTAATTAAATTGTTTTTAATCTACTACACCCAGAGGCGCTTCTTTCCTTGCCTTTTTTTCTAGAATTGGAACATGGTCTCTGTTCCCCTCTGATGGCAGCCCTGGATGTATATACCCACATACAAGCAATCAGACTTATTGTTAGCTTATGCTAAACTACCAGTCATTGACTTTGCCCTGTCCCCACAGATGTATATGCATTTTTGACACCCTAGGCATTGTGTTATCTTGCGCATTTTTACTTGTCTTGTGCTTTATTCCCAAAGCACTTGCTCCATAGTTTGCGGCGGCGTAGCGTAAATGGCCCGGCGTATCCCCGCGTAAATCGAAGGGGGCGGCTTGTATTTAAATTAAGTGCGCCCCCGTGCCGATTGAACTGCACATGCGCCGGCCAGGAAAAAAGCCCAGTGCGCATGCTCCAGCTCACGTCGGAAAACGTCGTTGAAACCGACGTGAAAACAATGTGATCGTCACTTACGCAATGCCCTATTCGCAAATGACTTAGTAAAACGACGTAACCGATGGAAAAAGACGACACTGACCCGACGCCATACTTAACATGGTATCCGACGGTACTGCATAAGGTTACTCCACACATTAGCAGGGGTAACCTTACGCGTACGAAAACGACGTAAACGACGGCGGGGCGGCGTAAAAGCGTTCGGGAATCTGCGTATTAGCCTCATTTGCATAGGCAAATGAGAAAACAACGTAAAGGCCACCTAGTGGCCGGAGTTGTCATTACATCTACGATCCGCCAGTGTAATTGAGTTACACTTGTCGGATCTTCACCGGTATCTATGCGTAAGGGATTCTAGGAATCACTCGCATAGATCCCCGAGGAAAAACACTGCGATACGACGGGGTATCTGAGATACCCCGTCGTATCGCCTCTGAGAATCTGGCCCTTAGAAAGGAAATCTAAGGAAAAGATAAGTGAACCAACAATGCACTAGCTTAAAGGGGTTGTAAGGCCTCATACACGAGGGAATTTATCCGCTGAAAATGGTCCGACGGACCATTTCAGACACTAAATCCGCTCGTCTGTAGGGGCCGGCGGACAGTTTTGGATGGATTTCTCCTGCGGAAAAGTTTCAAAGCATGCTTTGAAACTTTTCCGCCGGAGAGCTGCTCGTCGGATATGTCCGCTGGTCAGTACACTCACCAGCAGACATATTCTCCCGCGCAAGCGTCGTATGGATGCAACGCATGCGTGGAAGTTGTTTTTTTCCTGGTGCGGTGACGTGGCGGCGTCAACTTCACCGCCATGTCACCGCACTGTCTGCCGGCGGGGATTTTGATTCAAAAGTGTGTACAGCCATCGGACCAAAATAGCCCGGCGTACAAATGCGCTGCAAACGATCCGGGGACCGTTTGCATCGGATAAATTACATTGTGTGTACGAGACCTCAAGGTCTTTTCTTTTTCACCCTAATGCATTCTGTGCATTAAGGTGAAAAAACATCAGATGACGCCGCCCCCCCCAAGCCCCCGTTTTAATTACCTGACCCTTCGAACGTCCCACGCTCGCCCTCCGTCATCCTCCTCGAGTCAAAACCTGGTTGTTGATTGGCTGCAGTGGATGGATTGAAAGCAGCGCAGTGCTGTCAATCACATCCAAAGACGCGGCGTGCTGGGGGGCGGGGCTGAGTGATACAGGGGCGGCTATGGCCGCCGCTGTATCACGGGAGCGCGCTCGCAACAGCTACACACCACGCTCGCTCGCATGTTTGTGTGTAGTTGTTGCGGGGAGGAGCCGCGACAGCCGCCAAGGAAGACCAGGATTGGGGCCACTGTGTGCAAAACGAACTGCACAGTGGAGGTAAGTATAACATGTTTGTTATTTAAAAAAAAAGAATAATTTCCTTTACAACTCCTTTTAGAGCCCATTCACAATTGGGCAACACGACTTCCAGCACGACTTTGGGAGGCAACTTGGACACGATTTGAGTATGAATCGTCAGGCAACTTCAAGTCGCCTCCAGGACAGGAGGCTTTCCAGTGGCCAATCAAACAACAATCAGCTCTGGGGGAGGGTGGGGTTTGCCTGAGAAATGTATGTTATCTTCCTGTATTGTTGCTTCAGTTAGGACAGTGATCCGACTTCTGAGGCAACTTCCATTGAAATTAATGGGTTCAAGTTACCTAGAAGTCGGATTGAAGTAGTACAAGAACCTTTTTTGAAGTCGGAGCGACTGCAGTAGTGTACATTAAGACGGCTCCATTCACTTCCATTGATTTTCTCATGCAGGCGCAGTGTCTTGGGGCGACTTGAAGTCGGATCCAAAGTCATCCCTGTGTGAATGGGCTCCTAAAGGAACCTATTTAGAAAATAAAAAACAAACCCTTTAACCACTTAAGGACCGCCTAACGCCAGTATTCATCGGCAGAATGGCACGGCTGGGCACAATCAAGTACCTGTACGTGATTGTTAAATGCTCAGCACCGGGACCCGATCGCAGATTGCATCCCGCGATCAGTCCCTGGAGCTGAAGAACGAGGAGAGGTGAGTGTAAACACACCTTCCCCGTTCTTCGTTGTGGCGCTGTCATTGATCTTGTGTTCCCTTATATAGGGAAAGGTGATCAATGATGTCACACGTCCAGCCCCGCCCCCTACAGTTAGAAACACATATGAGGTCACACTTAACCCCTTCAGCTCCCCCTAGTGGTTAACTCCCAAACTGCAATTGCCATTTTCACAGTAAACAAAGCATTTGTATAGCATTTTTTGCTGATCCGAAAATGATTCGATCCGTGACTCCTGATCCGAGGATCAATCCGATTCGTGAGTTTTTTGATCTGTTGCACCCCTAATTACTAGCATTGGGTCTGTTTGGATCATGATCAGAACTATACTAGTGTCCCCAAAAAAGCAGTTTTTCTACCAAAGACATATATAAAGTACAGATATAGGGTACATGTTGGCCTAAATTTGAGAAGAAGTTTGATTGTATTGGATATGTTTTATAACAGAAAGAAGAAAAATATTGTTTTTTTTAATTAAATGTTTTCATTTATATAATAAAAAACCCAGTTGTGGTCAAACACCACCAAAAGGAGAAAAAAACAAAGGGACGGAAGCACCAGCTAAGTGTAGTATCCCGTTTTAAAATTTTAATAACAATGGATAAAAAAAACACTCACAAGAGATATCAGATAAAAGAAAAGCTCACCTGGTATGTACTCCAATTTTAAATACACAATGGGGTATATTTATTAAAGCTATAAAGTGGCAAATCAGGCTCACTTCTGCATAGAAACCAACGAGCTTCTAACCCTAGCTTGTTCAATTAAGCTTTGGTAATAAACCCTGGAAGCTCATTGGTTTCTAGGCAAAAGTGAGCCTGATTTTGCACTTTCCAGCTTTAGTACATAAACCCAGGGCAGATCCTAGGCAGGTGCATGGGGTGCAGTGCAATAAGGCGCCACAAAGGTGGGAGCACTGAAGCACCAGAGTGCTCCCCTCCTCTTCTTGTCAGTGTCCAGAGGTGGCTCTCTCCACCGGTCACTGCCACCGCCACTGTGTTTCCTGCTCAAGCCAGTTCCTCCTCCCGTCAGAGATGAAGAGCGAAGCAGCAGCTGTCTCTGTGTGGAGAGAGACCAGCCATGCAGTGACATCGCTGGGAGGGCGGTCCGTGCCTAACGTGTTCTCTTTGTCCGGGGGGGATCTCTGTTTCAGTCGTTGCCATAGAAACATTTGTAAAGGAGAGGGGTTGGTAAGATGACCACGCCCATGTGGGGGCGCCAGAAATATTTCTGCACCCAGGCGTCTGTGACCCTAGGATCGGCCCTGCATAAACCCCATTGTGTACTTAAAAGTGGGGTATGCCTATATGTGCAGATTCCTCCTTAACCGCTTGAGGACCGCCGCACAATGATATACGTCGACAAAATGGCAAAGCTGGGCACAAGGGCGTACATGTACGTCCCCTTTAAGATACCAGCCATGGGTCACGAGTGCGCCGGCACGCTTGCGACCCGGTCCTCTTCTTCGTGACCATCCCCGCGGAAACAACGAACGCGATCGCCGCCGGTGTCACAGAGAGAAAAAACGGGGAGAGGCAAGTGTAAACAAACCTCTCCCCGTGCTTCCTAGTGAGCCTGTCACTGATCATGTGTTGCCTGTCATAGGGAACGAAGATCAGTGATGTCACACGCCCCCCACAGTAAGAATCACTCCCTTAGGGCACACTTGACCCCTACAGCGCCCCCTCCTGGCTAACCCGTTCACTGCCAGTGTCATTTTTACAGTAACCAGTGCAGTGTAAAAATTACAATGGTCCCAAAATAGTGTCAAAAGTGTCCGATGTGTCTGCCATAATGTCGCAGTCACAATAAAAATCTCTGATCGCTGCCATTACTAGAAAAAAAATATTAATAAAAATGCTATAAAACTATCCCATATTTGGTAGACGCTATAAATTTTGGGGTAGTGTTGCATGACCGCACATTTGCAATTCAAAGTGTGACAACGCTTAATGTTGAAAATTGGCCTGGGCAGGAAGGGGGTAAAAGTGCCCAGTATTGAAGTAGTTAAAGGGCCACTTTAACGTTTACTTGAAACTGTGAGGTCATGTTGAGGGGACCCAGCACCACCTACTGTAAAGGTTTTATACCTCTAACCCCTATTGTTACTGGGATTCCAAAATTAGCCCCCCTAGGAGAGCTGTTTAACATTGAAATCTATGGTAAAAATTTGGCCAGCTTGGGCCGGCCCTGGATTATTTGGACTAGAACTCCCAAATCAAAGGTCGCAGCCACCCAAATTTTTTATCAGCACTTGGAACCCATAGGGCCGACCCCTGGTAGAAATTGGGGTCATCTATTACACTTTCACTATTTTTAAGGCTCCATAAACTGTTTGATACCCCTCGCCATGACTCCCAAAGCTGACCAGCAACCCTTAAGCATGGGTGGGGTTGTAACAGTCCACTTAATCTTGGACAGGGTTTTACCCATCTACCACCCCAAGCTGTCCAGCGACTCTAGTCCCAGGGTGTAACATTGAAATCTATGGGGAAAATTTGGCCAGCTTGGCCCGACCATGTTTATTTAAACTACAACTTCAACTCCCAAACCAAAGGTCACAGCCACCCCAAATTTTTACCAGCACTTGGGACCCCGATGGCTGACCCCTGGTAGAATTTGGGGGTATTTTTGACACGTCCCCAATTTCTAAGGCTCCATAAACTGTTTGATGCCCCTTGCCAAGACTTGCAAAGCTGACCAGCAACCCTTAAACAGGTGGGGTTTTATAACAGTCCAATTAATCATGGTTAGGGTTTTACCTGCCTACCTCCCCAAGCTGTCCAGCGACTCTAGCCCCAGGGTTTAACATTGAAGTCTATGGGGAAACCTGGCAAGCTTGGCCCGCACTAAATATGAGATTCTGGGGTCAAAATGAACTCATATCTCATATTGAGGCTAAAGTGCAATAATAATAAAAAAAATGTAATTTGAAAAAACGACCAAAAAAAAATTGGCCCAAAATATCTCCATAGGCGATGTTTAAAAATGTCTACAGGTTGTATGTTTTGAGTTACAGAGGAGGTCTAGCACTGAGAAGCTCATACGTTCTGGAAGGGATGTGATAGAAAAAAGAATGACAGATCCTCTTAAATATGAGATCTAGGGTCAAAAAAACCTCAGATCTCATATTAAAGCGGAGCTCCACCCTAAAGTGGAACTCCCGCTGATCGGAACCCCTCCCCCCCTCGGGTGTCAGGTTTGACACATTTCAGGGGGGAGGGGGTTGCAGATACCTGTCTAAAGACAGGTATTCACACCCACTTCCGGCCACACAGTCAAATTTGAAGGGCAATATTTAAACTGTGACTGTGCCTTCAATTTTAATATTTCAGAGACATACTGTAGGTCTTAGTATTTTGTCTTCATAAATTTGACCTAAAATGTATACTGCTACATATCTTTGGTAAAAAAAAAATGGATATTATTTAGTCTGGGTGAAAGTTATAGCGTCCACAAGCTATGATGCCAATATCTGAAAATTAATCACACCTGAAGTACTGACGGCCTTGTAGCTGGCCAGCTAGAACCTGTCCTAGGTAGCTAATATAACCTACATGTATATAAAGCTCAACCTGCTAATAACCTAATGTAGAGCACATGTTTATATGTGAGAGACAAAGGCAGAGTTATTCACTGTGATTTTGTGCTTGGATGTCATATAACAGTTGTATGTTGTGTTCACAGAAGGAAAAGAAAAAATATGCCTTTAAGAGTCATTTGTTTGTATGGCAGCAGTAGGTAAGCAATAACACAGTTGAATTCTTGCCAGAAAGCATAGAGTTAAGCTTTTGTGACTCATCAGAAGCCTTTGCCCAATCACAGCTAATCTCACATTGAGCAGAGTCTTGACCTATCACAGCCAGCTTTACAAACACTCTGTCTGGGAGGTTCCTAATACTCCATGTGCTGCTAGATTATTCCACCACAGAGACACAGCAGAACAGACACAAGGCCAAAGCAGTTTTATGGAAGCAACAGGGCAAAATAGATACATTACACAGTTACTGTAGATATATGTTCTTATTGTAAATAGTGTGATAGTGTGATTAGAACTGAATACTGATCTAGCTGTGTGTTCACTTATAGTTCCACCACTCATCATACCATACCATACCTCCACCGAACAACTAAGTCACCAAACTAATTCACAAACCAAACCCAACTAAGCTAACCCTGCAAAAGCAACCCTGCAAACCACAGTTATACCTTTCAGAGATATCAGAGAATGCTTTAATAACTTACAGAGAGAGAGAGAGAGAGTAAATACTGAAGAAAGAAATATATCCACCATCTTATGTTAAATGACAAGATTGAATATTTGAACCACCATTTTCTGTTATACTTTATTCATCACGTGTTTTTGTACATGGACTGTCTGCTGCAAAGCAGCATTATCTTATATGAAGTTAATAAAGAAGTTATTTTAAGCATTTGGTGTGCTCTTTAACCACCTGTCCACCGCCCACCGTCAAATGACGGCGGGCGGAGGACTCCATTGTTCTGACATCACGTCATATGACGTGATGTCTTTTTAAAGCCGCGGGTGCACAGATGTAGGTGCACAGTAGGCAAGTGGTTAAACCTACTGCTATTATAGAAGGAATTTCAGAGTAATGGACAGTCTTGTTGGGCTGAAAAGTCAGAGATATCACAATTCTTCTAATGCCACAGCGCATGAGGCACTTCATAGTGCTGCGCCTGCCACAGGCCTATCTCATTTCTTGAGACTCTAACGTGCCAGAAAAGTACAAATACCCCCCAAATGACCCCTTTTTGGAAAGAAGACATTCCAAGGTATTTAGAAAGAGGTATTATGAGTTTTTTGAAGTTGTCATTTTTTCCCAGAACTCTTTGCAAAATCAAGATTTTTTTTATTTGTATTTTTTTTACAAAATGTTCATATTAGCAGGTTATTTCTCACACACAGCATATGCATACCACAAATTACACCCCAAAACACATTCTGCTATTCCTCCCGAGTATGGCGATACCACATGTGTGAGACTTTTACACAGCCTGGCCACATACAGAGGCCCAACATGCAGGGAGCACCATCAGGCATTCTGGAGCACCCAGACCAATGCTACATGGAAAAATCATAATTTATTTGCTAGAAAATTACATAGAACCCCAAAACACTATATATATGCTTTTTTAGCAAAGACCCTAGAGAATACAATGGCGGTCGTTGCAACTTTTTATCGTGCATGGTATTTGCACAGAAATTTTTCGAACATGTTTGTTTGGAAATAAAACAGTTTTGTGTTTTTTAAAAAAAAAAAAAACATTAAAGTTAGCCCAATGTTTTTGCATAATATGAAAGATGAAGTTACACTGAGTAAATCGATACCTAACATGTCACCCTTTAAAATTGCACACGCTTGTGGAATGGCGCCAAACTTCGCTACTTGAAAATCCCCATAGGTGACGCTTTAAAAATATTTTTACTGGTTACATCTTTTTAGTTGGAGAAGAGCTCTATGGCCAAAATGATTGCTCTCGCTCTAACGTTCGCAGTGATACCTCACATGTGTGGTTTAAACACCGTTTTCATATGTGGGCGGGACTTACGTGTACTTATGTATACAAGCACAAGGGAACAGGGGCGCTTTAAAAAAAATGATTGTTCATTTTACTTTATTTATTTTAGTTTGATACGTTTTTCCCCAAAAATAAATGTTTTGATCACTTTTATTCCCATTACAAGAAATGTAAACATCCCTTGTAATAGGAATATAGCATGACAGGTCCTCTTTACAGTGAGATATGGGGTCAATAAGACTCCACATCTCACCTCTAGACTTATTTTTCGAATTTTCAATTTGTCGAATTTTTCATTTTTGAATTTCCAAATTTTCGATTTTTTTTTAGAAAATTTTCGATTTTTTTTTAGAAAATTTTCGATTTTTTTAGAAAATTTTCAATTTTTTAGAAAATTTTCAATTTTTTAGAAAATTTTCAATTTTTTCGAAAATTTTCAATTTTTTCGAAAAATTTTCAATTTTTTCGAAAAATTTTCAATTTTTTCGAAAAATTTCAATTTTTTCGAAAAATTTCAATTTTTTCGAAAAATTTCAATTTTTTCGAAAATTTTCAATTTTTTCGAAAATTTCGATTTTTTTGAAAAATTTCGATTTTTTTGAAAAATTTCGATTTTTTTGAAAAAAAAATTTTTTTTTTATTTTCCCGATTTTAAAGAAAAAAAAAAGAAAATAACATAAAGGAAAAAAACTATTTTTTTGGCAGTGCACATGTCTAGTTTGTACACCATCTTGATATATGGGCGCCCATCAAAACGAACCCCCCATCATATTGCCCCATAAAATGGCCCTCATAAAAATTTGCCCCATAAACTGGCCCTTATCAAAATGCCTCCCTCAAAACTGTCCCCATCACCAAATTTGAAGATCCTAACATTTATGGTTTTTGAGATATTGACCAGCAAAGCAAATTGTGGAAGTCCCGAAAGGGGAAAATTTCAGCAATTGTGTCCAGGAAGGAGTTCCAGGAGGTCGGGTAGATTTGTGAGAGACGTCCCTAAATGAGCAGTGACTAATATCTTCATAGGGCAGCGTGAGATGTGGCTGCAGATATATAGGGAAGGAGAGTGTGACAAGACATGATTTCTAACCTGTGACCACTCCCTCATTTTCAAGCCGACCTACACATATCATATATCAAAACGTTCAGCTATCCCTGCTGCCACTACACGTGTCCATGGCTAAGTCATAGTCGCAAGCGTTTTCATAATACGGCCATTTGTTTGCAACCTACGCCATCCAATGACCTCCATTGACTTCCATTGAAATTACAAATCAGGACTCCTAAAATTTGATAGGCAATATGTAAACTGCGACTGTGCCTTCAATTTTTATATTTCAGAGACATACTATACATTAAACTGTAGGTCTGGGTCCTGTGATTCACACAATATAAAGATCTTCGCTGTACGATTTATAGTTTTTAAAATACAACCGTTTGAAGAAGGAGACATTTTCAAAAAAGGGCAAAAATCTCTGAGTCTGTGCTTTAGAGGCTGCCTATATAAAAACAAACATTGGTTTCCTAGGAAACGCTGAGATAATTCAAACTCCTCACACACAGCTGGAGGCACTAACGGTTCTGAAAAGCCAACCGCTCAAAAAAACTGACCGCCACTTTACAGCTCCCTTGCTGGAAGCGTAGCGGTAAGACTGCTAGCCGGGCTCCGGTGCCACCTTGTCGGCATGAATTTTGTATTTTACCGGTCAATATCTCCGAAAAAGTTACAAAAATAAACTGTCCCAAAAAATCTCCATAGGCGACGTTTAGAAAATTCTACAGGTTGCAGGTTTTGAGTTACAGAGAAGGTCTAGTGCTAAAATGATTGCACTCGCTCTAACGATTGCTGCGATACCTCACATGTGTGGTTTGTACACCATTTTCATATATGGGCACCCATCAAAACTACCCCCATCATATTGCCCCAAATAATGGCCCCCATTAAAATGTGCCCCATAAACTGGCCCTTATCAAAATGCCTCCCTCAAAACTGTCCTGATCACCAAATTTGAAGATCCTAGCATTTATGGTTTTTGAGATATTGACCAGCAAAGCAAATTGTTTTTGAGAGACTGTCCCTAAATCAACAGTAACTATTTTCATAGGGCAGCGGGAGAGGTTGCTGCGGATAATATATAGGTAACAATATTTTCGGAGCCACCCAATGAATGGTGAAGCTAGGCTGTGACAAGACAAAAAATGAAAAATCAGGACATGATTTCTAAACTGCGACCACTCCCTCATTTTCAAGCCGACCTAAACAAATCTTATATCAAAACGTTCATATTGAATTACACATGATTTAAGCGGCAAAATCGTGTCTCGCGCATAAAAGAAGAGGGCCTATTGAAGTTAACTCCACCATGGCCGGTCCCAAGTCCGTGCTGAGAAAGGAGGAGGGCTCTGTGCAAAGGGCTAAAAAGAGGTGGTATACAGTCGTAATCTAAAGTTCCACTGTACATCTGTTCTCTGCTGTCCCGTCTGTGTGCTTGTCTCGACTGTAAAGTGTGGGAAGAGGGTGTACCCCTTTACGGAGGATAGACAGCAGGATCCGTTCGCCCCGAGTACATTGTACAAATGTCGGAAGAGAGCAGTTTGGTATCAAGGATCAATATTGCTGTTTTGGAGAAAATATCTCAAAATCCTCCGACATTTGGCATTACACATGATCAACCTTGAAGGTCTGTGGTCAGCCCGGTCCGCATCCCGTGCTGTAAAACAAAGAAAGATGATGGTTAGGTTGCTGGGGCAAGCAAACCAGCCCTGTAAAAAATAGTATTTGCTACTGTAGACCATGGGCAAGGTCACTGGGGATTCTCCAGGATCTCAGCCAAACATGGCAAGGAAGTGTGGGGGCGATTTTCCAAATCATTTTCCGTGTACAGTGTTTAATGGGAAAAATAATTAAAGCACTGGTACACTGTGGAAAATGATTCGGAAAATGGTCCCCTCTCCGTCTTCCCGTCTTCCCTGCCATCTTGATCAACTAAGATGGCAAGGAAGATGGTTTATTGCCTGGCCAGCTTGGCGTGGGAATATAGGTAAAACAGTTCCAGCCCAGGTAAATTGGGAGCCCAAGTACCATAGGTGGCGGCCCAGAACTCAGTTTGATGGTGCATTTGATTGAGCATAAAAGAAAATGGTAAAGGGAACAGGGTACTGCAGTCTGCTTAAATAATTTGTAATAAAAACATCTTTGCCATTCTCCAACCACTTTGCACATACAGGTCCCAGAAGGCAGCGGGGGCAGGAGGAAAAAAAATATCCACAAATGAGGGGTCTTTTCTTTGAGACCAAGTTGTACAAAAATATATACAAGGACTCCAATAAAAAAAACTACAGCACCTGGTATTCCCAGGCGGTCTCCCATCCAGGTACTAACCAGGCCCGACCCTGCTTAGCCTCTGAGATCTGGTGCTTTCAGGGTGATGTGGCCGTAGGCAAGTACCATGGGTGCCCTTAACTCTCTTGAAGACCTGGATGGGAGACTGCCTGGGAATACCAGGTGCTGTAGGCTTTTTTTTGGAGTCCTTGTTTATATTTTTCTGGTCTTCTCCAAGTCTTCTCCCAAGCTATTTTCAAGAGAGTTAAGGGCAGCCATGGTGCTTGAACCCATACAGTTCAGGAATAGTGCGGGCCAAGCTTGCCAGGTTTCCCCATAGACTTCACTGTTAAACCCTGGGCTAGAGTCGCTGGACAGCTTGGGGTGGTAGATGGGTAAAACCCTGACCATGATTAAGTGGACTGTTACAACCCCACCCATGCTTAAGTGTTGCTGATCAGCTTTGCTAGTCTTGGCAAGGGGTATCAAACATGGAATGGAACTCCGCACAGCATATGCCCCCGGCCAGATAGGCCATGTCGCCGGGGTCCGTTGGGTGCGCATACCCTGAAGGTGGGTGCCGCACTTGGAACCCGCGAAGAGAAAAGCCCCAGTAAAATGGCGTCTGCCCCAGATATACCCCTCCCCAGCATGCCCCGCAAGGTCAAACTTCTCTAATTGGCTGCTGGGGAAAAGTGAGTCTGCCAGAACCCCTCTAGCGCCACCTGTCGTCCAGGGGTGAGAACAACACCCCTGGAGCGCAGACTGGCCCACAGGACAGTTCTGAATGACAGCCGCCCATCAATTTAACAAATTATGAATGGGAGCAAAGTAACTCTTCCATTCACCCACTAACTTTAGCGTAGTGCCCATACTGAAAGTAAGGGGGCGCTACATATACATACAAACATAATTTGTTGCCAGCGGTTTAGACATTAATGCTGTGTGTTATTTTGAGGGGACAGCAAATTTACACCGTTCTACAAGCTGTACACTCACTACTTTGCATTGTAACAAAGTGTCATTTCTTCAGTGTTGTCACATGAAAAGATATAATAAAATATTTACAAAAATGTAAGGGGTGTGCTCACTTTTGTGAGACAGTGTGTGTGTGTGTGTATATATATATATATATATATATATATATATGTGCTGCCCCGATAGGGGCATAGAATATAAGATGCATAGCCTCAGTTAATATTAGCATTGTTATATAGATTAGAGTTATATAGTGTGGTTTACTCGGAAACGCGTCGCATTTTGGTGACATCATCGTCCTGCGTCTGTTCCTTATCTTACCATCTAAGCACCAGGTAGAGGACCGCACATCACAGCTGACTTCCATCGCCCTATCATGAGGCAGTGTCCTCCCTGTACAGCGCTTCCACAGACTGCAGAAGAAAGCCCAAATCGATGACAGCTCACCACTCCAAGGAAACAACTACCTTTACAGGTAGTTGACGAAGTTCCGAAACATGTAAACTTTTGGGGAACAGGGACCCCTCTATGCACACTTCAGCCTCACGGTTTTTCCTTTATCAGCTCGGTAATATTGTACCTTGAGCAGATATACCATCAATTAAAGGATGCCTTATGGAGACATGAAAAGCACACCTTGAGGACAATTACAACACTTGGCTTCCAGCCATTGTCTTTGGAGATTGAATAATATTATTTTTATTTTCATTCTGGACATTGCAATCAACAACTCATTATCAGAGACGCTGTACTACCGCTGTCCTACCTTGGACACTATCATACCGATTCACCTGATATTGCTACCTTTAGGAATAGCGCTTCAAGCTTTATGCATAAATGGATGGTTTGGCTGCAATCCCTTTGAGCAGTGTGTGATTGGAGAAAATAGCTTCTACTTAGAGCTATGAATGACAGCAAAACCGTGAGTAAACCCTGCACTAACACTGCTGAGGAACATTACTACAACACTGTCCTCTACAAACTAGCATATTATATGCCCAATCACCTATCATCCATCCATAATAGCTGATATAAATCTCATGGAATGTGAGCTGCCTAATAGGATGAATAAGCACTATATGGATATATTTGCTTTGAAGCTTTGAGTGGACACTACCCATATGCTATGGGAACTTGCCCACCATCTATGGCAATATCATTGTGTTTCAGGTGAATTCTATTGTGAAGATTAACATTACAGTGTCTCTGCTTGAATATCTCCTTTACTTCTATTTACTAATGAAAATATACTTATAAGGAAATAATACTAAGCCTGACACGGCGAGTTCAACGGGAGAACTTTTCTCAGTGAGCTATTAGGCTCAATATCCTTCCTTTTGTTACATTGTTGTTGTGTGTGTGTTTTTTTTCTTCTTTTTCTTCATCATCAGTCTCTATTGGATCAGTGCTACTATTACCACTAGTCAGTGGATTTTTTCATGTCCCCTTTTCCAGGTATTTAATTATGTTATATTCCATTATCTAGCCAGTGATCTTTTCACCTGAATTACAGGGAATCACTGCTATTTGTGGGAACCATTAGGAAATATTGCCAATAGTTGGGGTTCAGGTGTGCAATTTTGTGTGGGGGGGACCTCTGTGTGTTATGTGGAGGGTGGGGGCGCTATTGTAGACTCTGATCTCCCCTTGGGATGATCGAGCATTAGTTACTGGTATAAGCCGTTTTTGAGTGGGCATCCAGGGGGACCATCCCTGGGTTGGTCTACCATATCATAGTGGACCTGAGTTTTTATACCTGACATACATGTGTTCTTTTTTGATATTTATTCTAATAACATTTTTTGTAGTTAACTCTTAAGGGTGTGCAGCAGTCTATTTTCTTTTTTATTGTTGTGTTATATTGTAATTTGGATTGCACCCCCCGATAATATCGGTGAGTACTACATTTTTCAAAATTAGGTGGGCATCCCATATTTTCTCTTTTTGGTTACCTTTACAGTATATGCTTACCTGTTACTACTCAAATGTGAGTGAGATACTTATGTTTTAATTAAATTGTTTTTAATCTACTACACCCAGAGGCGCTTCTTTCCTTGCCTTTTTTTCTAGAATTGGAACATGGTCTCTGTTCCCCTCTGATGGCAGCCCTGGATGTATATACCCACATACAAGCAATCAGACTTATTGTTAGCTTATGCTAAACTACCAGTCATTGACTTTGCCCTGTCCCCACAGATGTATATGCATTTTTGACACCCTAGGCATTGTGTTATCTTGCGCATTTTTACTTGTCTTGTGCTTTATTCCCAAAGCACTTGCTCCATAGTTTGCGGCGACGTAGCGTAAATGGCCCGGCGTATCCCCGCGTAAATCGAAGGGGGCGGCTTGTATTTAAATTAAGTGCGCCCCCGTGCCGATTGAACTGCACATGCGCCGGCCAGGAAAAAAGCCCAGTGCGCATGCTCCAGCTCACGTCGGAAAACGGAAAAAACAATGGACCCGACGCCATACTAACCGATAAAAAGACATGGTATCATGGTATCCCGACGGTACTGCATAAGGTTACTCCACACATTAGCAGGGGTAACCTTACGCGTACGAAAACGACGTAAACGACGTCGGGGCGGCGTAAAAGCGTTCGGGAATCTGCGTATTAGCCTCATTTGCATAGGCAAATGAGAAAACAACGTAAAGGCCACCTAGTGGCCGGAGTTGTCATTACATCTACGATCCGCCAGTGTAATTGAGTTACACTTGTCGGATCTTCACCGGTATCTATGCGTAAGTGATTCTAGGAATCACTCGCATAGATCCCCGAGGAAAAACACTGCGATACGACGGGGTATCTGAGATACCCCGTCGTATCGCCTCTGAGAATCTGGCCCTTAGAAAGGAAATCTAAGGAAAAGATAAGTGAACCAACAATGCACTAGCTTAAAGGGGTTGTAAGGCCTCATACACGAGGGAATTTATCCGCTGAAAATGGTCCGACGGACCATTTCAGACACTAAATCCGCTCGTCTGTAGGGGCCGGCGGACAGTTTTGGATGGATTTCTCCTGCGGAAAAGTTTCAAAGCATGCTTTGAAACTTTTCCGCCGGAGAGCTGCCCGTCGGATATGTCCGCTGGTCAGTACACTCACCAGCAGACATATTCTCCCCGCGCAAGCGTCGTATGGATGCAACGCATGCGTGGAAGTTGTTTTTTTCCTGGTGCGGTGACGTGGCGGCGTCAACTTCACCGCCATGTCACCGCACTGTCTGCCGGCGGGGATTTTGATTCAAAAGTGTGTACAGCCATCGGACCAAAATAGCCCGGCGTACAAATGCGCTGCAAACGATCCGGGGACCGTTTGCATCGGATAAATTACATTGTGTGTACGAGACCTCAAGGTCTTTTCTTTTTCACCCTAATGCATTCTGTGCATTAAGGTGAAAAAACATCAGATGACGCCGCCCCCCCCCCAAGCCCCCGTTTTAATTACCTGACCCTTCGAACGTCCCCGCGCTCGCCCTCCGTCATCCTCCTCGAGTCAAAACCTGGTTGTTGATTGGCTGCAGTGGATGGATTGAAAGCAGCGCAGTGCTGTCAATCACATCCAAAGACGCGGCGTGCTGGGGGGCGGGGCTGAGTGATACAGGGGCGGCTATGGCCGCCGCTGTATCACGGGAGCGCGCGCTCGCAACAGCTACACACCACGCTCGCTCGCATGTTTGTGTGTAGTTGTTGCGGGGAGGAGCCGCGACAGCCGCCAAGGAAGACCAGGATTGGGGCCACTGTGTGCAAAACGAACTGCACAGTGGAGGTAAGTATAACATGTTTGTTATTTTAAAAAAAAGAATAATTTCCTTTACAACTCCTTTTAGAGCCCATTCACAATTGGGCAACACGACTTCCAGCACGACTTTGGG
>JAJQKJ010000685.1:0-107926 GCA_029574335.1 Rana kukunoris
CCAAGTTTGGGGTTCAGGGGACCAATGGCGGAGATATCGCATCTCAAGATGACACCATTTCCCATAGACTCCCATGTTAAACGGTCCTTCTTGAGAGACCCAGAACTGGCCAGCATTAAGTGCCAGTGACCCCACCTTTGGTAGACATGTAGCCAAGAGTCTCCCCTACGTGGGTAGTTTTGAGGTCCAAGAACCAAAAAATATTTAAAAAAAAAATGGAAAAAAATATATTAAAAAAAAAAAAATTGAAAAAATATTTGCTGGAAAAAAAAAGATACACTCCAGTTGCTATTCAGGAAGATGCTCCCCAAGTTTGAAGGCTCTAGGAGTTTTAGTTCAAAAGTTATAGCCCAAAAACCGATTTATGCCACTTCTAGGCTAAAGTCCCAAACCACCCAACTTTGGACGGCCAGTTCTCCCGAACCATAAGCAGTAGCGACTTTCTTTCTTTGCCATATTGTAGCCCTATATGTCCTGAACTGACCAAGACAATTTCTGGATTCAGGGGACCAATAGCCGTGGAGATATCGCATCTCAAGATGACCCCATTTCCCCATAGACTCCCATGTGAAACGGTCCTTTCTTTGGAGACCCAGTACTGGCCAGCCTTAGGTGCCAGTGACCCCACTTTGGTCAACATGTAGCGAGAGTCTCCCCTACAAAATGGGTAGTTTGGAGGTCCTGGCACCAAAAAAAATTATGCCACTTCTAGGCTAATGTCCCAAACCACCCAACTTTGGACGGCCAGTTCTCGAAAACCATAAGCAGTAGCGACTTACTTTCTTTGCCATATTGTAGCCCTATATGTCCTGAACTGACCAAGCCAATTTCTGGATTCAGGGGACCATTAGCCGTGGAGATATCGCATCTCAAGATGACCCCATTTCCCATAGACTCCCATGTTAAACGGTCCTTCTTTGGAGAACCCAGTACTGGCCAGCCTTAGGTGCCAGTGACCCCCACCTTTGGTCAACATGTAGCCGAGAGTCTCCCCTACAAATGTGGGTAGTTTGGAGGTCCTGGCACCAAAAAAAATTATGCCACTTCTAGGCTAAAGTCCCAAACCACCCAACTTTGGATGGCCAGTTCTCCCGAACCATAACAGTAGCGACTTACTTTCTTTGCCACGTTGTAGCCCTATATGTCCTGAATGACCAAGCCAGTTTGGGGTTCAGGTGACCAATGGCCGTGGAGATATCGCATCTCAAGATGACCCCATTTCCCCATAGACTCCCATGTTAAACGGTCCTTCTTGAGAGACCCAGAACTGGCCAGCATTAAGTGCCAGTGACCCCACCTTTGGTAGACATGTAGCCAAGAGTCTCCCCTACGTGGGTAGTTTGAGGTCCAAGAACCAAAAAATATTTATAAAAAAATGGAAAAAAATATATTAATAAAAAAAAAAAATTGAAAAAATATTTGCTGGAAAAAAAAAAGATACACTCCAGTTGCTATTCAGGAAGATGCTCCCCAAGTTTGAAGGGCTCTAGGAGTTTTAGTTCAAAAGTTATAGCCCAAAAAACGATTTATGCCACTTCTTAGGCTAAAGTCCCAAAACCACCCAACTTTGGGACGCCAGTTCTCCCGAACCATAAGCAAGTAGCGACTTTCTTTCTTTGCCCTATTGTAGCCCTATATGTCCTGAACTGACCAAGACCAAATTTCTGGATTCAGGGGACAATAGCCGTGGAGATATCGCTCTCAAGATGACCCCATTTCCCCATAGACTCCATGTGAAACGGTCCTTCTTTGGAGACCCAGTACTGGCCCAGCCTTAGGTGCCAGTGACCCCACCTTTGGTCAACATGTAGCCGAGAGTCTCCCCTACAAATGTGGGTAGTTTGGAGGTCCTGGCACCAAAAAATTTTGCCACTTCTAGGCTAAAGACCCAAACCACCCAACTTTGGACGGCCAGTTCTCCCGAACCATAAGCGGTAGCGACTTACTTTCTTTGCCATATTCTAGCCCTCAATGTCCTGAACTGACCAAGCCAAATTTGGGATTCAGGGGACCAATAGCCGTGGAGATATCGCATCTCAAGATGACCCCATTTCCCCATAGACTCCCATGTTAAACGGTCCTTCTTTGGAGACCCAGTACTGGCCAGCCTTAGGTGCCAGTGACCCCACCTTTGTCACATGTAGCCGAGAGTTCTCCCCTACATATTGTGGGTAGTTTGGAGGTCCTGGCACCAAAAAAAATATGCCACTTCTAGGCTAAAGTCCCAAACCACCCAACTTTGGATGGCCAGTTCTCCCGAACCATAACCAGTAGTGACTTACTTTCTTTGCCACGTTGTAGCCCTATATGTCCTGAACTGACCAAGCCAAGTTTGGGGTTCAGGTGACCAATGGCTGTGGAGATATCGCATCTCAAGATGACCCATTTCCCCTAGACTCCCATGTTAACTTGGTCTTCTTTGGAGACCCAGTACTGGCCAGCCTTAGGTGCCAGTGACCCACCTTTGGTCAACATGTAGCCGAGAGTCTCCCCTACAAATGTGGGTCGTTTGGAGGTCCTGGCACCAAAAAAAAATATGCCACTTCTAGGCTAAAGTCCCAAACCACCCAACTTTTGGATGGCCAGTTCTCCCGAACCATAACCAGTAGCGACTTACTTTCTTTGCCACGTTGTAGCCCTATATGTCCTGAACTGACCAAGCCAAGTTTGGGGTTCAGGTGACCAATGGCCGTGGAGATATCGCATCTCAAGATGACCCCATTTCCCCATAGACTCCCCCCATGTTAAACGGTCCTTCTTGCGAGACCCAGAACTGGCCAGCATTAAGTGCCAGTGACCCCACCGTTGGTAGACATGTAGCCAAGAGTCTCCCCTACGTGGGTAGTTTGGAGGTCCAAGAACCAAAAAATATTTTTAAAAAAATAAAAAAAAAATGGAAAAAAATATATTAAAAAATAAAAGATTTGAAAAAATATTTGCTGGAAAAAAAAATGATACACTCCAGTTGCTATTCAGGAAGATGCTCCCCAAGTTTGAAGGCTCTAGGAGCTTTAGTTCAAAAGTTATAGCCCAAAAACCGATTTATGCCACTTCTAGGCTAAAGTCCCAAACCACCCAACTTTGGACGGCCAGTTCTCCCGAACCATAAGCAGTATCGACTTACTTTCTTTGCCATATTGTAGCCCTATATGTCCTGAACTGACCAAGCCAAGTTTGGGGATTCAGGGACCAATAGCCGTGGAGATATCGCATCTCAAGATGACCCATTTCCCCATAGACTCCCATGTTAAACGGTCCTTCTTTGGAGACCCAGTACTGGCCAGCCTTAGGTGCCAGTGACCCCACCTTTGGTCAACATGTAGCCGAGAGTCTCCCCTACAAATGTGGGTAGTTTGGAGGTCCTGGCACCAAAAAAAAATTATGCCACTTCTAGCTAAAGTCCCAAACCACCCAACTTTGGATGGCCAGTTTCTCCCGAACCATAACCAGTAGCGACTTACTTTCTTTGCCACGTTGTAGCCCTATATGTCCTGAACTGACCAAGCCAAGTTTGGGGTTCAGGTGACCAATGGCCGTGGAGATATCGCATCTCAAGATGACCCCATTTCCCCATAGACTCCCATGTTAAACGGTCCTTCTTGAGAGACCCAGAACTGGCCAGCATTAAGTGCCAGTGACCCCACCTTTGGTAGACATGTAGCCAAGAGTCTCCCCTACGTGGGTAGTTTGGAGGTCCAAGAACCAAAAAATATTTAAAAAAAAAAAATAAAAATTGGAAAAAAATATATTAAAAAAAAAAAAATTGAAAAAATATTTGCTGGAAAAAAAAAATGATACACTCCAGTTGCTATTCAGGAAGATGCTCCCCAAGTTTGAAGGCTCTAGGAGCTTTAGTTCAAAAGTTATAGCCCAAAAACCGATTTATGCCACTTCTAGGCTAAAGTCCCAAACCACCCAACTTTGGACGGCCAGTTCTCCCGAACCATAAGCAGTAGCGACTTACTTTCTTTGCCATATTGTAGCCCTATATGTCCTGAACTGACCAAGCCAATTTCTGGATTCAGGGGACCAATAGCCGTGGAGATATCGCATCTCAAGATGACCCCATTTCCCCATAGACTCCCATGTTAAACGGTCCTTCTTTGGAGACCAAGTACTGGCCAGCCTTAGGTGCCAGTGACCCCACCTTTGGTCAACATGTAGCCGAGAGTCTCCCCTACAAATGTGGGTAGTTTGGAGGTCCTGGCACCAAAAAAAATTATGCCACTTCTAGGCTAAAGTCCCAAACCACCCAACTTTGGACGGCCAGTTCTCCCGAACCATAAGCAGTAGCGACTTACTTTCTTTGCCATATTGTAGCCCTATATGTCCTGAACTGACCAAGCCAATTTCTGGATTCAGGGGACCAATAGCCGTGGAGATATCGCATCTCAAGATGACCCCATTTCCCCATAGACTCCCATGTTAAACGGTCCTTCTTGAGAGACCCAGAACTGGCCAGCATTAAGTGCCAGTGACCCCACCTTTGGTAGACATGTAGCCAAGAGTCTCCCCTACGTGGGTAGTTTTGAGGTCCAAGAACCAAAAAATATTTAAAAAAAAAAAAAAAAATGGAAAAAAATATATTAAAAAAAAAAAAATTGAAAAAATATTTGCTGGAAAAAAAAAAGATACACTCCAGTTGCTATTCAGGAAGATGCTCCCCAAGTTTGAAGGCTCTAGGAGCTTTAGTTCAAAAGTTATAGCCCAAAAACCGATTTATGCCACTTCTAGGCTAAAGTCCCAAACCACCCAACTTTGGACGGCCAGTTCTCCCGAACCATAAGCAGTAGCGACTTACTTTCTTTGCCATATTGTAGCCCTATATGTCCTGAACTGACCAAGACAATTTCTGGATTCAGGGGACCAATAGCCGTGGAGATATCGCATCTCAAGATGACCCCATTTCCCCATAGACTCCCATGTGAAACGGTCCTTCTTTGGAGACCCAGTACTGGCCAGCCTTAGGTGCCAGTGACCCCACCTTTGGTCAACATGTAGCCGAGAGTCTCCCCTACAAATGTGGGTAGTTTGGAGGTCCTGGCACCAAAAAAAAATATGCCACTTCTAGGCTAAAGTCCCAAACCACCCAACTTTGGATGGCCAGTTCTCCCGAACCATAACCAGTAGTGACTTACTTTCTTTGCCACGTTGTAGCCCTATATGTCCTGAACTGACCAAGCCAAGTTTGGGGTTCAGGTGACCAATGGCCGTGGAGATATCGCATCTCAAGATGACCCCATTTCCCCATAGACTCCCATGTTAAACGGTCCTTCTTGCGAGACCCAGAACTGGCCAGCATTAAGTGCCAGTGACCCCACCGTTGGTAGACATGTAGCCAAGAGTCTCCCCTACGTGGGTAGTTTGGAGGTCCAAGAACCAAAAAATATTTTTAAAAAAATAAAAAAAAATGGAAAAAAATATATTAAAAAATAAAAAAATTGAAAAAATATTTGCTGGAAAAAAAAAATGATACACTCCAGTTGCTATTCAGGAAGATGCTCCCCAAGTTTGAAGGCTCTAGGAGCTTTAGTTCAAAAGTTATAGCCCAAAAACCGATTTATGCCACTTCTAGGCTAAAGTCCCAAACCACCCAACTTTGGACGGCCAGTTCTCCCGAACCATAAGCAGTAGCGACTTACTTTCTTTGCCATATTGTAGCCCTATATGTCCTGAACTGACCAAGCCAAGTTTGGGATTCAGGGGACCAATAGCCGTGGAGATATCGCATCTCAAGATGACCCCATTTCCCCATAGACTCCCATGTTAAACGGTCCTTCTTTGGAGACCCAGTACTGGCCAGTCTTAGGTGCCAGTGACCCCACCTTTGGTCAACATGTAGCCGAGAGTCTCCCCTACAAATGTGGGTAGTTTGGAGGTCCTGGCACCAAAAAAAAATATGCCACTTCTAGGCTAAAGTCCCAAACCACCCAACTTTGGATGGCCAGTTCTCCCGAACCATAACCAGTAGTGACTTACTTTCTTTGCCACGTTGTAGCCCTATATGTCCTGAACTGACCAAGCCAAGTTTGGGGTTCAGGGGACCAATGGCTGTGGAGATATCGCATCTCAAGATGACCCCATTTCCCCATAGACTCCCATGTTAAATGGTCCTTCTTTGGAGACCCAGTACTGGCCAGCCTTAGGTGCCAGTGACCCCACCTTTGGTCAACATGTAGCCGAGAGTCTCCCCTACAAATGTGGGTCGTTTGGAGGTCCTGGCACCAAAAAAAAATATGCCACTTCTAGGCTAAAGTCCCAAACCACCCAACTTTGGATGGCCAGTTCTCCCGAACCATAACCAGTAGCGACTTACTTTCTTTGCCACGTTGTAGCCCTATATGTCCTGAACTGACCAAGCCAAGTTTGGGGTTCAGGTGACCAATGGCCGTGGAGATATCGCATCTCAAGATGACCCCATTTCCCCATAGACTCCCATGTTAAACGGTCCTTCTTGCGAGACCCAGAACTGGCCAGCATTAAGTGCCAGTGACCCCACCGTTTGGTAGACATGTAGCCAAGAGTCTCCCCTACGTGGGTAGTTTGGAGGTCCAAGAACCAAAAAATATTTTAAAAAAAATAAAAAAAAAATGGAAAAAAATATATTAAAAAATAAAAAATTTGAAAAAATATTTGCTGGAAAAAAAAAATGATACACTCCAGTTGCTATTCAGGAAGATGCTCCCCAAGTTTGAAGGCTCTAGGAGCTTTAGTTCAAAAGTTATAGCCCAAAAACCGATTTATGCCACTTCTAGGCTAAAGTCCCAAACCACCCAACTTTGGACGGCCAGTTCTCCCGAACCATAAGCAGTAGCGACTTACTTTCTTTGCCATATTGTAGCCCTATATGTCCTGAACTGACCAAGCCAAGTTTGGGATTCAGGGGACCAATAGCCGTGGAGATATCGCATCTCAAGATGACCCCATTTCCCCATAGACTCCCATGTTAAACGGTCCTTCTTTGGAGACCCAGTACTGGCCAGCCTTAGGTGCCAGTGACCCCACCTTTGGTCAACATGTAGCCGAGAGTCTCCCCTACAAATGTGGGTAGTTTGGAGGTCCTGGCACCAAAAAAAAAATATGCCACTTCTAGGCTAAAGTCCCAAACCACCCAACTTTGGATGGCCAGTTCTCCCGAACCATAACCAGTAGTGACTTACTTTCTTTGCCACGTTGTAGCCCTATATGTCCTGAACTGACCAAGCCAAGTTTGGGGTTCAGGTGACCAATGGCTGTGGAGATATCGCATCTCAAGATGACCCCATTTCCCCATAGACTCCCATGTTAAATGGTCCTTCTTTGGAGACCCAGTACTGGCCAGCCTTAGGTGCCAGTGACCCCACCTTTGGTCAACATGTAGCCGAGAGTCTCCCCTACAAATGTGGGTCGTTTGGAGGTCCTGGCACCAAAAAAAAATATGCCACTTCTAGGCTAAAGTCCCAAACCACCCAACTTTGGATGGCCAGTTCTCCCGAACCATAACCAGTAGAGACTTACTTTCTTTGCCACGTTGTAGCCCTATATGTCCTGAACTGACCAAGCCAAGTTTGGGGTTCAGGTGACCAATGGCCGTGGAGATATCGCATCTCAAGATGACCCCATTTCCCCATAGACTCCCATGTTAAACGGTCCTTCTTGCGAGACCCAGAACTGGCCAGCATTAAGTGCCAGTGACCCCACCGTTGGTAGACATGTAGCCAAGAGTCTCCCCTACGTGGGTAGTTTGGAGGTCCAAGAACCAAAAAATATTTTTAAAAAAATAAAAAAAAAATGGAAAAAAATATATTAAAAAATAAAAAATTTGAAAAAATATTTGCTGGAAAAAAAAATGATACACTCCAGTTGCTATTCAGGAAGATGCTCCCCAAGTTTGAAGGCTCTAGGAGCTTTAGTTCAAAAGTTATAGCCCAAAAACCGATTTATGCCACTTCTAGGCTAAAGTCCCAAACCACCCAACTTTGGACGGCCAGTTCTCCCGAACCATAAGCAGTAGCGACTTACTTTCTTTGCCATATTGTAGCCCTATATGTCCTGAACTGACCAAGCCAAGTTTGGGATTCAGGGGACCAATAGCCGTGGAGATATCGCATCTCAAGATGACCCCATTTCCCCATAGACTCCCATGTTAAACGGTCCTTCTTTGGAGACCCAGTACTGGCCAGCCTTAGGTGCCAGTGACCCCACCTTTGGTCAACATGTAGCCGAGAGTCTCCCCTACAAATGTGGGTAGTTTGGAGGTCCTGGCACCAAAAAAAATTATGCCACTTCTAGGCTAAAGTCCCAAACCACCCAACTTTGGATGGCCAGTTCTCCCGAACCATAACCAGTAGCGACTTACTTTCTTTGCCACGTTGTAGCCCTATATGTCCTGAACTGACCAAGCCAAGTTTGGGGTTCAGGTGACCAATGGCCGTGGAGATATCGCATCTCAAGATGACCCCATTTCCCCATAGACTCCCATGTTAAACGGTCCTTCTTGAGAGACCCAGAACTGGCCAGCATTAAGTGCCAGTGACCCCACCTTTGGTAGACATGTAGCCAAGAGTCTCCCCTACGTGGGTAGTTTTGAGGTCCAAGAACCAAAAAATATTTAAAAAAAAAAAAAAATTGGAAAAAAAATATATTAAAAAAAAAAAAAATTGAAAAAATATTTGCTGGAAAAAAAAAAATGATACACTCCAGTTGCTATTCAGGAAGATGCTCCCCAAAGTTTGAAGGCTCTAGGAGCTTTAGTTCAAAAGTTATAGCCCAAAAACCGATTTATGCCACTTCTAGGCTAAAGTCCCAAACCACCCAACTTTGGACGGCCAGTTCTCCCGAACCATAAGCAGTAGCGACTTACTTTCTTTGCCATATTGTAGCCCTATATGTCCTGAACTGACCAAGCCAATTTCTGGATTCAGGGGACCAATAGCCGTGGAGATATCGCATCTCAAGATGACCCCATTTCCCCATAGACTCCCATGTTAAACGGTCCTTCTTTGGAGACCCAGTACTGGCCAGCCTTAGGTGCCAGTGACCCCACCTTTGGTCAACATGTAGCCGAGAGTCTCCTCTACAAATGTGGGTAGTTTGGAGGTCCTGGCACCAAAAAAAATTATGCCACTTCTAGGCTAAAGTCCCAAACCACCCAACTTTGGATGGCCAGTTCTCCCGAACCATAACCAGTAGTGACTTACTTTCTTTGCCACGTTGTAGCCCTATATGTCCTGAACTGACCAAGCCAAGTTTGGGGTTCAGGTGACCAATGGCCGTGGAGATATCGCATCTCAAGATGACCCCATTTCCCCATAGACTCCCATGTTAAACGGTCCTTCTTGAGAGACCCAGAACTGGCCAGCATTAAGTGCCAGTGACCCCACCTTTGGTAGACATGTAGCCAAGAGTCTCCCCTACATGGGTAGTTTGGAGGTCCAAGAACCAAAAAATATTTTTAAAAAAATAAAAAAAATTGGAAAAAAATATATTAAAAAACAAAAAAATTGAAAAAATATTTGCTGGAAAAAAAAATGATACACTCCAGTTGCTATTCAGGAAGATGCTCCCCAAGTTTGAAGGCTCTAGGAGCTTTAGTTCAAAAGTTATAGCCCAAAAAACGATTTATGCCACTTCTAGGCTAAAGTCCCAAACCACCCAACTTTGGACGGCCAGTTCTCCCGAACCATAAGCAGTAGCAACTTACTTTCTTTGCCAAATTTAGCCCTATATGTCCTGAACTGACCAAGCCAAGTTTGGGGTTCAGGTGACCAATGGCCGTGGAGATATCGCATCTCAAGATGACCCCATTTCCCCATAGACTACCATGTTAAACGGTCCTTCTTGAGAGACCCAGAACTGGCCAGCATTAAGTGCCAGTGACCCCACCTTTGGTAGACATGTAGCCAAGAGTCTCCCCTACGTGGGTAGTTTGGAGGTCCAAGAACCAAAAAATATTTAAAAAAAAAAAAAAAAAATTGGAAAAAAATATATAAAAAAAAAAATTGAAAAAATATTTGCTGGAAAAAAAAATGATACACTCCAGTTGCTATTCAGGAAGATGCTCCCCAAGTTTGAAGGCTCTAGGAGCTTTAGTTCAAAAGTTATAGCCCAAAAACCGATTTATGCCACTTCTAGGCTAAAGTCCCAAACCACCCAACTTTGGACGGCCAGTTCTCCCGAACCATAAGCAGTAGCGACTTACTTTCTTTGCCATATTGTAGCCCTATATGTCCTGAACTGACCAAGCCAATTTCTGGATTCAGGGGACCAATAGCCGTGGAGATATCGCATCTCAAGATGACCCCATTTCCCCATAGACTCCCATGTTAAACGGTCCTTCTTTGGAGACCCAGTACTGGCCAGCCTTAGGTGCCAGTGACCCCACCTTTGGTCAACATGTAGCCGAGAGTCTCCCCTACAAATGTGGGTAGTTTGGAGGTCCTGGCACCAAAAAAAATATGCCACTTCTAGGCTAAAGTCCCAAACCACCCAACTTTGGATGGCCAGTTCTCCCGAACCATAACCAGTAGCGACTTACTTTCTTTGCCACGTTGTAGCCCTATATGTCCTGAACTGACCAAGCCAAGTTTGGGGTTCAGGTGACCAATGGCCGTGGAGATATCGCATCTCAAGATGACCCCATTTCCCCATATACTCCCATGTTAAACGGTCCTTCTTGCGAGACCCAGAACTGGCCAGCATTAAGTGCCAGTGACCCCACCTTTGGTAGACATGTAGCCAAGAGTCTCCCCTACAGGGGTAGTTTGGAGGTCCAAGAACCAAAAAATATTTTTAAAAAAATAAAAAAAAATGGAAAAAAATATATTAAAAAATAAAACATTTGAAAAAATATTTGCTGGAAAAAAAAATGATACACTCCAGTTGCTATTCAGGAAGATGCTCCCCAAGTTTGAAGGCTCTAGGAGCTTTAGTTCAAAAGTTATAGCCCAAAAACCGATTTATGCCACTTCTAGGCTAAAGTCCCAAACCACCCAACTTTGGACGGCCAGTTCTCCCGAACCATAAGCAGTAGCGACTTACTTTCTTCGCCACATTGTAGCCCTATATGTCCTGAACTGACCAAGCCAAGTTTGGGGTTCAGGTGACCAATGGCCGTGGAGATATCGCATCTCAAGATGACCCCATTTCCCCATAGACTCCCATGTTAAACGGTCCTTCTTGAGAGACCCAGAACTGGCCAGCATTAAGTGCCAGTGACCCCACCTTTGGTAGACATGTAGCCAAGAGTCTCCCCTACGTGGGTAGTTTGGAGGTCCAAGAACCAAAAAATATTTAAAAAAAAATAACAAAAAATTGGAAAAAAATATATTAAAAAAAAAAATTGAAAAAATATTTGCTGGAAAAAAAAAATGATACACTCCAGTTGCTTATCAGGAAGATGCTCCCCAAGTTTAAAGGCTCTAGGAGCTTTAGTTCAAAAGTTATAGCCCAAAAACCGATTTATGCCACTTCTAGGCTAAAGTCCCAAACCACCCAACTTTGGACGGCCAGTTCTCCCGAACCATAAGCAGTAGCGACTTACTTTCTTTGCCATATTGTAGCCCTATTGGTCATCAGGAAACAGACAACCAGGAAGTGTGGAGATCAGAGCAGAATTACAGCAACATCAAAGCAAAAAGGAACAACAAGGACATGAAAACAGCACTGCAGTGAGGTAAAGGAAGCTATTTAGCTAAAAAAATATTTTCCTTTAGTGACCCTTTAAATTTTTGGAAAATTTTAGTTTGTCCAGCTTTCGAACAATGGCTACATTGGAATGACTTACACAGAAAAAGGATAGTATTCAGGTATCCTGAAATCACTTGTTGTATCCCCTAATTGGAGTCAGTTACTTAGAAAGCACTGAAGTTACAGTAGATACAAACAGCGATAAGTAGAAGGGCTGCCGTGGTGGGCACGGAAGCCCCAATTTTATTTTTTTTCTGAAGAGAAAAGTGATCAGTGACATCATACATGTCATTCTACATTAATTGCCAAAGTGCATACAAAAGAACACAAATGCACTAAGAAAATCGTGGTCACTTATTCAGTATAAATAAAGAAAAGACCTGTGCGCTGCCTAAAGTTGTAATGAGACTTTAGTGTTAGTCTAAATCAGGGGTGGGCAATTTCGGCCCTCCAGCTGTGGTGAAACTAAAAGTCCCATGAGACATTGCAGGACCCTGACAATCACAGACATGACTCCTAAAAGCAGAGGCATGATGGGATTTGTAGTTTCATCACAGCTGGAGGGCCGAAGTTGCCCACCCCTGGTCTAAATCGATCAAACAGCTATTGTGATGGAGTTGATAAAATGATTATTTTGTGTTTATGTTATCTTTCTCCTAACCACTCAAATATTGCTTTCCTTTCTTTTATTGTTTTATTTATTTTATTTCTTGATATATATTGATATATATATGTACTTTATATGCATGTTTTAGTATTCTGTGACAAAGACAGTATTAATTTCCTTGAATGAAAGTCATTATAGAGTTAAAATCCTCCCAGAGTAAGAATGTCCTCCACTACTCCTTCCCTCTCGCATCGACCAAATGCATATGGCGACTGAAAGTCCTGGAATGTTCCCTCGTGGCAAGGAGGAGATGAAACGAGAGAACACCATTTGTGGATGAGCCAATCAGATTCACCCATATATGATGATGATTGCTTATGTCAATTTGTCTATAAAAGCTGTGATTTCAATAAAGTTCCTCCCTTTTCGGTTGGAGATGACGGAGACATCAGCGTGGCTAGTTTTTCCTCGTATTTGCATGCTTACGTCATCATAGATTTGGCTCAGCGGCAGAATAGAGCCAGGGAAAATCCATTACACTACTGCAATCACTGGTTGTGTGTTCCTCACAAAATATAGCAAAGATAAAATAAAAGGTGCTGTGCTGTTGTACATAGTGAACATGCCAATAGATACAATGAATAAATATTGTGTACACATCAAAAAAGTGAATAAAGTAAAACTTTTTAATAAAGGACTAATGTATCTACATAAATGCAATATTCTCTAGTGATCCTAAACAAACATAATAATTGTCCGCTGCTACAAAGTCCGAAAAGATAATAGTGTATTAAACGTTCAATTATCGTTTTGTCTCCTTTAGGTGAAGAATGCAACCTGAGGCATAGCCTTCACATGTGAAATGAAAAGCGAGGCGTAAATTGACGGCGCTATATAAGTACCTTAAATAATAATAATAATATTGTAATAATAAAACTCTAATGGTTACCCAAATCCCAGTGCTGTAAGGCCTCGTACACAGGATCAAATCTGTCTGCTGGAAACGGTCTGCTAGACCGTTTCAGCAGACAGATTCGATCGTGTGTATGGGCAAACAGACGGATTTGGCCACCCGACAGATTTCAAAGCATGCTTTGAAATCTGTCGGCTGGGAACCCGTCCGCCCGACATGTCTGCTGGTTAGTACGCTAACCAGCAGACATGTCTTCTCGCACACGCACCGAATGGTTTCGACGCATGCGCGGAAGTGTTTTACTTCCTGGTGCGGTGACGTGGCGGCGTCAACGTCACCGCCACGTCACCGACACGTCAGCGCGCTGTCTGCTGGCGGGGATTTTGGTTTGCTCGTGTGTACCTGCGAGCAAACCAAAATGCCAGCAGACAGATTTGTTCAAATCGGTCGGACAGACCGTTTTGAACAAATCTATTTACTTGTGTGTATGAGGCCTAAATGTTTCCTGCATCTTCTCCAGTGCTACCCTGATGAAGTCACGTGGTTAGTGAGGATACAAGTAGGGAGTCGCAAAGTGACGTCACAGCATGTTAAGCATTAGGTCCATGGTACACTAAGAATAGGATGGAAGTACTAGTAGAATGTGTATAGAGCTAGGTATATGCATGTTTTTTTTTTTTTATCCAGCTAAGGCATAGCATTGTCTCCTGGTAGTATTGAGGTTAATGTACTTTGTAATCTTTCTCCTCCGGGTCTATATACCTCCCTTCACACTATGCTTTCAGAAAACCTAAATGGGGTGAAGGATAGGCTTAAAGTGAACCTGTGGCCAAGTTATGGACATTCAATATTTATATATACTTAACAAACATAATTAAAGCTTAAAAACAATCCGTCCCTGGCCTTCGTAGATGCAGGGACTGTGGAGGTATTTCTAAGATTTCACAGCAGAAACACTGAAGTAATTTGTGGAATTCTCTTAGCAGCACAGCTAACCCTGCTTCCCCTCCCAGCAGTGAATAGGCAGTGTTTTCTCTAATGTAAAAATATGGTACAGTAGGTTCCCTGGGAGATAAAAGCAGGGGGATTTGAGCTGCAGAGTGAAAGACTTGAATGACTTCAGTGCTTTTCTGGGGAAATGTTTGTATAAATTGTTCCAGAGTGAGAGTTTAAGGCTCCCTTATCGATTGCCAAAAATATTTAAATACTTGATTTTCCAATGACTTCACTGTATATATATGTATGTAGCACCCTACTACTACTGTTATAGCTGGTGCTGCCTTAAATTTAGGGGGTAGTCAGAGATTTAGTGCCTTGGGCCAATCATGGCTTTCCCAGCAGATCGTGCTGTGATTGGCCAAAGCATGCAGGTTAGGTGCACACTTTGGCCAATCAGCATCCATGAATGCAGTGCATTATGGGACACTCTGCGGCACTCAAATTTGCCGTAAACGCCCCATAGGTTCAGTTCAGTTGAACAAACGCACAAACGATGTTCGAGTCGAAACTACATTTTATTCGAACATCAGGACCTTCCCTAATCCTTAACAGCCATTGACAGCAGGAAGAGGGGAGGGGGGCAGTATAAGTGTGGGGCCAACTGACCCACCAACTGGAAGGGGGGGGTGGTGACGGGATGTCTTGTTGGCCCCCCCTCCAAAATATATAGCACCAGCTGCCACTGATTTTGAGTACCTTGATTGGGAAGCGTTGTGCACGGTTGTGAATAGGTGATGACATGTGTTCCCTAGCTAAGTAACTCACTGAAGATCTACACATATGGGAGAATGAGACATGTTGTCCCATAACCTACTCCTATGAAGAAAGCTGTCTGACTATAATGCCGCGTACACACGGTCGTTTTTTGCGATGAAAAAAAACGTCGTTTTTTAAAACGTCATTTAAATTGATCGTGTGTGGGCAAAACGTCGTTTTTTGTCTTCAAAAAAACGACCAAAAAAAATTCCAACATGCTTGAATTTTTTGTGTCGTTTTTCAAAACGTCGTTTTTTGTTTCACAAAAAGTCACCGTGTGTAGCAAAAACATTGTTTAAAACAACGTTTTTCAACCCGCGCATGCCCAGAAGCTAGTTATAAAGCGAGCTTCAGAGGCGGCTCTTTAATTAGGCAAATTAGGCAATCGCCTTAGGCCTCGCCCACAGAAAAAGCCTCGCCGTCGCGCGATTGCCTAATTTGCCTTTCAGGTGTGGTGTTGATGTTGTGTGGGACTGGGACAGACAGGAACTCGCAAGCGGCGGGGTAAGCGGGCGCGCTTAACATAGCCGCAGACTGAGGGAGCAGGGAGCTGAGCCACCGCCGCGATCCGGCGGCGGACGAGGCGGGACAACAAGTAAAGTAAAGTTTGTGTGGATGGTGGGCAGGCTCAGGCTGCCTGCGTCCAATAGCAGGCTCAGGCTCCACCTAAAGTTGGCGATGGCGGCCCTAGTGCATGGCGGGAGTTGTAGTTCTCCCACAGATCACAGGCACACAGACTTCAACTTTGCCGTCTGGTGCCTGTGCTCTGCACAGACTACAACTCCCAGATTGCACTGCAGGGCAGAGAGAGCAGGAAAGATAGAACATTGCTTCTTCCAGTAAGTCAGCTGCCTTTAGTCGTGGAGTAGGAGGACCAAGTCATCGAGGTAAGCAGCAGGTGGTCCATAATAAAACTATATTGTCTATGTGTATATATATATATATGAAAAAAAAAAATACAGCAATGCACCCCTAATTTAAAGACCATATTCTCTGCATGGGCTTTTGGTCATAGTATGAGTATGAGTTCTTGCAGGAGTTTGTTTCTTCTTCATTCATGGCAATTGGCAAAGTGCTTTGTTTCTCAAATTAATAATTTCAATTGGTCTCATTATCGTTGTCTGTACCCTGTCACAGTGGCAACTTTTAATGGGCACAGTGGCTGCGATTGATGGCACAGTGGCTGCGATTGATGGCACGGTGGCTGCGTTTGATGGGCATGGTGGCTGCGTTTTGATGGCATGGTGGCTGCGTTTTGATGGCATGGTGGCTGCAATTGAAGGGCACAGTGGCTGCAACTGATGGCACGGTGGCTGCGATTGATAACACAGTGGCTGCGTTTGATGGGCATGGTGGCTGCGTTTTGATGGGCACGGTGGCTGCGTTTGATGGGCATGGTGGCTGTGTTTTGATGGCACGGTGGCTGCAATAGAAGGGCACAGTGGCTTCGACTGATGGCACGGTGGCTGCGATTGATGGCACGGTGGCTGCGATTGATGGCACGGTGGCTGCGATTGATGGCACGGTGGCTGCGATTGATGGCACGGTGGCTGCGATTGATGGCACGGTGGCTGCGATTGATGGCACGGTGGCTGCGATTGATGGCACAGTGGCTGTGATTGATGGCACAGTGGCTGCGATTGTTGGACATGATGGCTGCATTTGATGGCACAGTGGCTGCGTTTGATGGACACAGTGGCTGCGTTTGATGGACACAGTGGCTGCGTTTGATAGACAAAGAGGCTGCGTTTGATGGGCACGGTGGCTGCAATTGATGGCACAGTGGCTGGGTTTGATGGGGACAGTGGCTGCGTTTTGACGGCACGGTGGCTGCGTTTTGATGGCACGGTGGCTGCAATTGATGGCACAGTGGCTGCAATTGAGAAATGATGGCACAGTGGCTGCGTTTGATGGGCACAGTGGCTGCATTTGATGGCACGGTGGCTGCGTTTGATGGCACAGTGGCTGTATTTGATGGACACGGTGGCTGCATTTGATGGACACAGTGGCTGCAATTGATGGGCACGGTGGCTGCAATTGATGGGCATAATGGCTGCGTTTGCTGGGCACAGTGGCTGCAATTGATGGGCACGGTGGCTGCAATGCACCCCCAATTTAAAGACCATATTCTCTGCATGGGCAATCTGCATGGGCTTTAGGTCATACTATGAGTTCTTGGAGGAGTTTGTTTCTTCTTCATTCATGGCAATTGGCAAAGTGCTTTGTTTCTCAAATTAATAATTTCAATTGGTCTCATTATCGTTGTCTGTACCCTGTCACAGTGGCAACTTTTAATGGGCACAGTGGCAACTTTTAATGGGCACAGTGGCTGCGATTGATGGCACGGTGGCTGCGATTGATGGCACGGTGGCTGCGTTTGATGGCATGGTGGCTGTGTTTTGATGCATGGTGGCTGCGTTTTGATGGCACGGTGGCTGCAATAGAAGGGCACAGTGGCTTCGACTGATGGCACGGTGGTTGCGTTTGATGGGCATGGTGGCTGCGTTTGATGGGCACGTGGCTGCAATAGAAGGGCACAGTGGCTTCGACTGATGGCACGGTGGCTGCGTTTGATGGCACAGTGGCTGCGTTTGATGGCACAGTGGCTGCTATTGAAGGGCATAGTGGCTGAGCTTGATGGCACAGTGGCTGCGCTTGATGGCACAGTGGCTGCGATTGTTGGACATGATGGCTGCGATTGTTGGACATGATGGCTGCATTTGATGGGCACAGTGGCTGCGTTTGATGGACACAGTGGCTGCGTTTGATGGACACAGTGGCTGCGTTTGATGGGCACGGTGGCTGCAATTGATGGCACAGTGGCTGCGTTTGATGGGCACAGTGGCTGCGTTTGATGGGCACAGTGGCTGCGTTTAATGGGCACAGTGGCTGCGTTTAATGGGCACAGTGGCTGCGTTTGATGGGCACAGTGGCTGCGTTTTGACAGCACGGTGGCTGCGTTTTGATGGCACGGTGGCTGCAATTGATGGCACAGTGGCTGCAAATGAGAAATGATGGCACGGTGGCTGCGTTTGCTGGGCACAGTGGCTGCGTTTGCTGGGCACGGTGGCTGCAATTGATGGTCACGGTGGCTGCAATTGATGGTCACGGTGCCTGCAATTGATGGTCACGGTGCCTGCAATTGATGGTCACTGTGCTTGCAATTGATGGGCATAGTGGCTGCAATTAAAGGGACAGTGGCTGCGTTTGGCACAGTGGCTGCGATTGATGGGCACAGTGGCTGCGTTTGATGGGCACAGTGGCTGCGTTTTGATGGGCACAGTGGCTGCATTTTGATGGGCACAGTGGCTGCATTTGATGGCGCAGTGGCTGCAATTGAAGGGCACAGTGGCTGCGATTGATGGCACAGTGGCTGCGTTTGATGGTTCGGTGGCTGCATTTTTCTGGGCATGGTGGCTGCGTTTTTTGGGCATGGTAGCTGCGTTTTTCTGGGCATGTTGGCTGTGTTTGATGGGCACAGTGGCTGTGTTTGATGGGCACGGTAGCTGCGTTTGATGGGCACACTGAGGCTCCAATTGATGGTGTTTTTTTTTTCAGTTTGTTTGGGCCCCCCCAAAAATGTTGAGCCCCACATGAATGACGGGCTCAGGGCATGTACATTCCAGTTGAATGCCGTTGAATGAGGCTGGCTGTTGTTCAAACTGGGGGGCTTATTTTATTTCAATTGAATAGTTTATCTTGCTGCAGTTTTGCTTTCAAAATGAACCCCAAGCAAACATCTATTCACACACATATTCATACACATATGTGAAATGTTTCCTCTACCAAAAGATTCATAATTCTGTGTACTGTGTGCCGCTATTTTTGTGATTCATAGTTCTCTGCCAGACAGTACACCCAGAATACTGTAACAGTACCACCTTCTCTATTACAGTTAAGTAATACAGAAGTGTTATTTACCCTCTCCCTAAACCTGCTGACAATGAAGAAGCATTACACTGATAAGTTATCAATTATGCTCATTCTGTTGTTATCATGGCTGCGCAGTCTCTGACCATTACTTGTATCATTGTCCCCACAGTCTCTGACTGTCTTCTGTATCATTGTCCGCACAGTCTCTGCCCATCTTCTGTATCAATTTCCGCACAGTCTCTGACCATCTCCTGCATCTTTGTTGCGTGATTGTCTGTCAGCACTCTGTCTCTGGCTCCAACGTTTCATACCATGTTAGCCAGGTAAGAGTTTGCTTGTCATTACCATAATAAAACCGTCTCCTGTTTCATTGTCTGCACAGTCTCTGAACGTCTCCTGTATAATGGCTGCACAGTCTCTGACCTTCTCCTGTATCATTGGCTGCACAGTCTCTGACTGTCTCCTGTATCATTGGCTGCACAGTCTCTGACCGTCTCCTGTATCATTGGCCGCACAGTCTCTGACCGTCTCCTGTATCATTGGCCGCACAGTCTCTGACCGTCTCCTGTATCATTGGCCTCACAGTCTCTGACCATCTCCCGTATCATTGGCCTCACAGTCTCTGACCGTCTCCTGTATCTTTGGCCTCAGTCTCTGACCGTCTCCTGTATCATTGGCCTCACAGTCTCTGACCGTCTCCTGTATCATTGGCCGCACAGTCTCTGACCATCTCCTGTATCATTGTCTGCACAGTCTCTGACCGTCTCCTGTATCATTGGCTGCACAGTCTGACCGTCTCCTGTATCATTGGCCACACAGTCTCTGACCGTCTCCTGTATTATTGGCTGCACAGTCTCTAACCGTCTCCTGTATCATTGGCCGCACAGTCTCTGACCGTCTTCTGTATCATTGGCCGCACAGTCTCTGACCGTCTCCTGTATCATTGGCTGCACAGTCTCAGACCATCTTCTGTATCATTGGCCGCACAGTCTCTGACTGTCTTCTGTATCATTGGCTGCGAAGTCTCTGACCGTCTTTTGTATCATGGCCACACAGTCTGACCATATCCTGTATCATGGCCGCACAGTCTCTGACTGACTTTTTTTGTTTTATACTTAGTTGACAAATTTATTTCACATTTACGAGACAGCACAGAGGATAACGAGTAGGCAGCTGCACAATTTGATCTATATCTGTGGATTTAAGTTAATATATGCATGTATACAGTTAATTTTTATATATTTTTTTTATATTTTTCCCATTATGGGCGTGAGTGGGGCCTCATGTCTAAGTTTTGCCTAAGGCCTCACAAAGTCTAGAGCCGCCTCTGGCGAGCTTCAATGGAAAAGAGTGGTGAATGTAACCTCGCTTTTTGTTAAAAAAAACGATGGTGTGTATGCAACATCGTCTTTGAAAGTGACGTTTCAAAAACGTCGTTTTTTACTTCACAGAAAACGTCGTTTTTTTTCATCACAAAAAATGACCGTGTACGCGGCATAAGATGTTCACAATGTTAATGCTCTTCTGGAGTAGAGTTTCAAGTTACTTTAGAAACCCGACTTGATATTTGAGTAGTGTGAGCTTTGAAGAGAGTGGACTGTGATGTGAAAACTGGTAGTTGGCTTTCTAAAAGACTTGCAAGTCAGGATGTATGGTTCCCTCTTCACTTGTAATGAGCCATATAACCTTGTATGTAGATGACATGTGCACACAAGGCAGTTAGTGGGTCTCTGATCCTCCATATCGAAAGTCATTAGGGAGCCCTTGTGTCCTGATTCTTGCAAGCAGGGGGCATCACTCGCCACATTTCCTTGATACAGAACATGTTATGCGAATCTGGCATAGTTGATCTACAGAAGAAAAAGGTCTTAGGCCCTGTACACACGATAGGATTTTCCGTCAAAAAAAGTTGGATGTGAGCTTTTGGTCAGATAAAGTATTCCGACCGTGTGTATGCTCTATTCAACATTTTCTGTCAGAATTTCCACTAGCAAAAGATTGAGAGCAGGTTCTCTATTTTTCAGACGGAAAAAGTTCTTGTCGGAAATTCCACTCGTCTGTATGCAATTCCGACACGCAAAAAAACACGCATGCTCAGAGTCAAGCAGAAGAGCCGAACTGCCTATTGAACTTCATTGATCTCGGCTCGTCGTACGTCTTGTATGTCTCCACGTTTTTGACGGTCGGAATTTTAGCCAAGATTTGTGTGACCGTGTGTATGCAACACAAGTTTGAGCCAACATTCCGTCAGAAAAAATCCACGGTTTTGTTGACTGAATTTCCGATCATGTGTACGGGGCATTAGTAGCAAAACATCCTCATTGTTCAGCAAGGGGCCGCTACATGCAGCTACCCAGACCATAGATACAAAGAAATCTTGTGACTGTTCAGTACATCCAGTGAGGAAATTTTAAAGGGAATCACAAAATACACCCGCATATGTATAGATCGGGGATGCCTGAGGGGAGTTGAGGAGAGCAAACCAAGCAGTGAAGTTATCTAGAGTATCTGCAGGTATGATCCTTGCTAGCTGCAGGCTGCTAGTTCCCTCATTCTGCTATGTAGCCAAAAAGTTGGTATATTTATATAGACTTCTGTGGGATCAGCTACTTATTTTCAAAGGTTGAAAAATAAAGTGGGGGGACTGGAATTAGCAGTATATGTAGTTATGGATTTTGTGGAGGTAAGTCCTGGTTCACACTGGGCTGCGGGAGTGAAATCGCGCGATTTCAGCTGATTTTGCGCGATTTCACTCCCTCTGGCAGTCCCGATTTCGGCGCGATTTAGGAGACATCTGTGCAGGGTTCTGCACAGATGTCAATGTAAATCGCGTCCTGAAATCGCAAAAAGTAGTACAGGAACTACTTTTTGAAATCGGTGTAGCGCCGCAGATGCGGCGCCGCACCGATTAGGACGGTGTCATTGCCGGCAATTGCCGCCGATTTGAGATGCGATTTCACATGTGAAATCACATCTCAAATCAAACTAAATCGTACCCAGTGTGAACCTGGGCTAAGTGTAAGTTACAAATATATTTTTTTCCCCCAGTGTGGAGAATGACACTTTGGCTACATATCACATCCTGGCAGTCTACTGTACAGCCTGTACATTAAAAATAAGAAGGGAGAAGCAGCACAAGAAGCCAATCAAGTGAGCTAGAGCCTAATGCCCTGTACACACGTCCGGCATTCCCGACAACTGGAAATCCTGAGGGTAAAACCGAGAACCTGCTCTCTACTTTTTCCCCCCATACACACATTCGTTTTTCCCATCGGGAAAACTCAGATGAGAGCTTTTCCTCGGCATTCCCGACCGTGTGTATGCTCCACCGGTCTTTTTCCCCACAGAAAAACTGCCAAGAACTGAAGTTTTCTGCCAGGAAAAAGTCCCCCGGGAATCCCGACAGGAAAAAAGAGAGCTGGGATTCCCGGCCACAAGCTCTCCTCACAGTTTTCCCGTTGGAAAATCCAGTTGTGTGTACGGGGCATAAGAAACATACTGATAGAAGGAAAGGGCCAAATGACAGGGAGGTGAGTTGATCACTGTGTTGATTCTTAATTCATTGCCTAATCATTGTATTTTGGTGGGAAAATCAGCTTCCATGTATTATATCAGTATATTTAGCTGTTTGTTTTTAGTTAAACTCTAAGAGAAACTTATTTTTTACGTAAGAACCCTGTGCACAAACCTTTTTGTTTGCTTCCTTGGCTTTGTGACCTTGGCTGCTCTCAAGAAGCAGACATCCACTTCTGGCACACCTCTTGCTAAAAGCGGGAAGCCGCTCAAATGGCTGCTGAGATTACCTATTGGATAGTGCAGGGGCATGGGTGTGTTAGAGATGAGACATTGAATCTTGGATTTTTTATTGCAACCTAATTCCCAAACGCCAGAACAAAAGGATTTATGATCAGAGAAAGGTAGAGAGTCTGTGCCAGTAAACAATAATGAAGGACTCCTCTTACTGGACTTAAATTCAAATATCCCCATACAAAAACTGGATACATATTCTCCCATGCTGAAGTGAATTATTTTGTTTCTGGCTGTATAATAATGAAATCACACTTTTTGGCTAGATCACCCTTTGTTACAGAAAAAACATATTGTTGAGGAGACTAGTGTCAGAACCATTGACGTATCTCGGCATAGAGCCTACATATACCATCAGAATGTTTATTCTGAACTTATAAACTATTATTGTATTTATGGAAATATGTAAATCTGTGCTTTGGGAGATATACACTTTTCCTACGATACAAGATATCAAAATTCTTTTATCCGTGCTATTTTGAGGACGAGTAATACAAATGAATATTTAATATATATATATTTATTAACTAAAGATATAGTGCAACAATTAAAATCAGGTACAATTCGTATCAAAACAAATAAATGATATGCTTCTACAATAGAGATAAATGACGCTTGAATGTTCAGATGATATTTACATTATATGACAAGGTATATTCCTAGCTCTTATTTAAATCATCCTGGCGTAACTTGAAACCTTTTAGTTCTTAATTTACATAACCTTGACATTGCATTATTTCTTCTCAATATCAAACAGATCTCTTGCTACTACTTCTTATATATGTGTACATAACAAATGTTATATGGTACACAAGCTTTTTGTTAAATTTGGTGAGGATCTATCTTCACATACGACATCACTCTCAAACCACAATTGTTGGCACTTAGCTTTTTAAAGACAAACGTAATGTGCGTATGTCTCCTAATATTTGGAATATAATTATCTCGTACTGCAGTTAGACATAATTAACGCCCAAATTATATTTGCCAAGTATATTTAAATGGTCTTAGTGGAGTGTATGTGAAAAACCTCCGAATTACCAAAAAGGTAAATAATCAAAATCCAATCTTACCAGTAATTAAGAGTCCTGTTTGAGAAGGGAAAGCCTAATGAAGGATTCCTGTGAACTCCTTACATGTTTGGTCACTCTCTCCCCCTTCCGGCTTCCTTCAGAGATCAGAGATCAGAATAGCTTCCAGCCATCAGCCCTCCAGAGATCAGACTTGCCATCTCTCGAGCTTCTCCCATCGACCTCGACCTCCTATGATTGTCCTGTGCAATACTTTTATCTTCCCAAAGAAGTGGGTGTGTATTTCCCTATCACGTGACTGACTATGTCACATGATAATATGTTTTGGTGGATGACCACCTTGAACCATGCCGATATTAACCTGTAGGGGGCAGTGGCGTCTAAAGAATAATTCCTAATTTTAGGGTTATTCAGAGTTAACCAGGATTTATGACCCCCTGTGACCTGAATCTTGGTATAGCATCATAAGTTGTTATATATGTCAAACAACATGACAACAAACCTAGACATTCCGGCGGCCCCCAAAATTTACGATTGAGATAAGGTGTGATAATCTACCCCCATGCCTAGGAAAGTTCCTTTAAACTAATGCTGGGATGTGATCAAAGCCATCTAATACTTTGGAATATTATAGGATCTCATACCTGGGACCCCAGTAATGTCTATGTATTTACTAGTATATTATGTGAACTATTAATACACATATATTGTCATGGCATAATGAAGACACAATACTATTTAAGATATATAATTCCATTGGGATAGTGAATAAGCCCCTCTAGTCTCATAGTATAAAGACCACCATGTGTGTAGTGTCATGCTGTGCCAGGCCTTTCATTCTCTTATCTTATAAGTGTCAAACCCAAAGAGAAATGACCTGGAAGACGGCTCAGATAGCATCCTTACAACCTAGAAGCAGTGTCTATTCATGCCTGAGAACCTATATTTAAACTTTAACAGGGAAAAATGGTGGTGCTAAGTTCACCATATCCATGTATATGGAACATTATGAAACATATATTATGTGCGATTTTTATATGTAATCTTTTAACCCCAAATGTTCTGACAAATCCCCCCCACGTTCTTTCATATTCTGGCGAATAGCCAAAGACATATTAAGGACGTGTCCGAAGAAATATCAGTGGTTTAAAAGATATGGCCACACCATTATTTTTCTTTATACTTAAAAAAATGTTCCTCTCTTCGTCCATATGATAAAGAATGTTCTTGTATGACTTGGACCTCTCTTCATGAGTTCAAGTCTTTATAAAACAAAATGAACTGTTGCAATGGTGGTGTCACCCCCCCATTTCAAATGTAATAAAACAAAACTGGTAAACCAGCAATTGAAGAAACTCTTCAGTGAATCCATTCTTGTAGTGTTACGAGCTGTAAAGGGGATTCAATATCCCTTCTTTCAACGGATATTCTTGGATTCAAATGAACAAGGGATTTCTGCAACAAATCATTCTTTCCGACAACACGAATCCTGGAGCATCTTGCTTCATGACTCCTGATTGGATTCGATGTGGCGGCAGGTACCATCCGGAACTGGGCATCACGGATTAACTTCCTCCAGACGATCGCGGTGTCTTTTGGTGGTTAACTTTGCCTGTACCAATCAACGATCGGTCTGGATGGTGGTTTGGTGACGGTTCCCTCCGGAACGGGATGCCAAGGATTGACATCATCCATGCGATCGTTACGTCTTTGGTAGATCACTTCACCTTTACCAATCAACGATCTGGTCCGGATTGTCAATCTTTTTCTATTGGAGTAAATAGACAGTATGATTACATATTCTTATTAATTAAGATTTATATTTTCTAACTATGCTATATCTATATATGATGTAGCAATTGGTTAACTATATTTTAATTAACTAAAAATCATCAACGATTTAATGATGATATTATTCTGCCATGAATGGCAGGATCAACACTAAGGCTGAAGTATATGGATTTGGAGATCTGTAAGTCAAGAGAGAAATATCACAATGTCATTTCATTACATTACATTCTCTTGATCCTTTTTAAATCTCTACTTATACGTTACCTTTGAGCATCCTTGGTTGGAAAATAGGATGACAGGCATACAATTTCATGTTTCATACCATACCCAAACATGTCCTCAATTCACTGATATTGGCAGATACTCTTGACCTCATCACAGTCTCCATTTTCTTCTTGTGCGAGACTTCGGCTGCAAACCGTAGGCCTCAGGAGATGAACCTTGGAGCGACACCATTGGTCTTCCTGAAATTAAATTTCAAACACCCACCTCCCTCAACTGGTTAAGAACATATCTGGATGCTGGGATACTCTTTTCAAACATTTTGCTATTCAACAAAAAAAAATCATCCACCTATGTTAAACTTTTTCTTGAAGGTACATCAGGCCTTGGCCTTGTGGAAAATAACAAACAGAAACAAAATCACATTCAAAACATGAATTTATCTGACCAAGTTACATTCTGTTTCAGTTGCACTATTTCTTACCACCATTAACTGCCAGCTTGTATGGGTCTTCAGGACTTACCTGAATGTTCCACCATCATTGGGCATCACTTAGTGTGGTGAAGTACTTAGCGCTTTGTATTTTTATATCAAGCATTGGTCAATGTATGGCACAGCTTAGTTGTACATTTATACTCGTTTAGGTCGCTGTCTGATCAGCATATAAACGCAATGACCATTTGGTTTAAGAATATCAAGTATAGGATTATCATAAGATCCGGTGCACTAATCTTACAAAGCTCCTCTCCTTTAAATTCTTAATGGTCTCCACTAGCGAAATATAGCCAGCCAGGGAGAGACAACAATGTTTGATCTAAAACACAAGGTACCTTTTCGCTTGGATCAGATTGGATCCTAGCTATGTGGATGTCTATTATACCACATCACAGGAATCTTTTCATAACATATTTTCTTGAACTCTATGAAAACTTTTCTTTCATGAGTGTGATTTACAGAAATCTTATCTGTGTACATCCTAAATGTGAAACCTTTTCATGCAGCAGGGTTGTTTTAAAATCTTCGGTCTATGTATACCTGGCCGGGTAGTAATAAAATTTGTATTAGTACCTGTCTGGATAATGACCTTTGTGGTACTAATATGTTTACTGCATCTGGCACTAACCAAGATTATATTAGGGCTTCATGTTCATTTATGAAACTACTTGGGTTTTATTTTAATCTGGACCACAGTGGTTCTTACCAGATCTATGTGTATAATAAAGCGATGTAATATATCGTTGCCAACGTACACATGATATATTGGGTCATTGATTATCAGGAATAAACGACTGATTATTTATTTATTTATTTCCTGAGGGGTGTGAATACCTAAATATTTATTTTAGGATTGATCAACTATTTTAATAATTTCTACTAATGTGATTATATTTCTGGCATAAATATGAACCTCATAAATATTCCCCAGGTCACTGACCTGTTAGGGAAAATACCATACAATCCCAGTAGGATTACGTATAACTGCTAAGCTCAATAGAGTCAGCATACACTGTATGGATATGAGAATATCACCTTCCAAGCATACCTCTCACTTATATTCCGGGGGACATACACTTTAGTATGATCCTCCCGTCTGACCCTCATTTTGGGGAAAAATGGAGATGCCTGTATGAAGGTGCCATTTAAATATGGATCTCACTCATGCTCACTGATTGTGAGAGAACTGAGAAGGTTCACATGTATGGCCTTGTCACTTGAGACCATATAACATTTTAATAAAATCACAATAGGATAAAAATAAATACTTTTAAGGAGATCGATATCAATACGTAATCGATCATGGGCATATTAATTATACCCGCGGAAATATAAATTACTTCATTCCCTTTTAAGTTGAAATACAACTGGGCTTTTTATTTTTATTTTTTTCAGGACAATGCTGAAATATTTACCAAGTCAGCTTAAAATAAATAATTTTAGCTGATGTAATTTTCAGAAAATATATTCTTGGGTTTATATTACATATTTCTGAAATAAAATAATTGCTTGGATTTTTTTTTAAATGTTTCTTCATATGGTATCCTGTTATTATAAAATACCTGTAAGGAAAACAATTTAAAACCAACAACAGTTTTTTTTTTTTTTTTGTTTCATTTTGTCAGCTGGGTGTTTGTATAAGCAAGGAGCAATGCCCCCCCTGCTATCACACAGACATTCTTATAGATAAGCAGCCAGCTTCTATGAAGCCAGGTTTTGGCTGCGAGCACAATTCAGTCTGCTTTTTTTTTTTTCCACCCCCCCCAAGGAGGGTGTTAAAAACTGCTTTTAGAGAAAAGAAAAAAAACTTTTAAACAGCTTTTTTTTTCCTCGGTCAATTGCAGACATTCAAATATTTGAACACCTCAGCAAGATTTCACTTAGTTTTAAAACTGGGTGTAACTTAATTGAGACGAGCTTCAATTTTGTTCTTGCTCTTATTAAGCCATTATTCGAGCGGGCTTTTTTTTTAAATTTATTTTTGAAGCTCCGGTTCTGTAGAACCGTAAAAAGGATGGTGTTCTGTTTAACCAACCCGATCCTTTTTTTTGGGATAATAATCCCCGGCCATAATAAATGTTACTTTATTTGGCCAAGCCTTACCAAACAATTGGGAAAATTCATGGCTTTCAAAATCTTTCAAGCTGGGCTTTCTTGAGAACTTTTAAAAGTTCTGTGGTACTTTGATTGGGCTTAAGTTTAGAAGTACCCATGGTCCTTCTTGCAGCATCAGCTGATTTATAGGGACCAAGCTCTGTCTTCTTTACCCCTACTTCTTGGATAGAAGATATTACCTGATATTCTGAAAACTGTCTGTGATGCAGACCAATCTCATTCTCTGCATCAGCAGGACCGGCTGCACTAAAAATAGCTTTAGTCTTAGTCATTTTTCAATATTGCATCTAACAACTGGCAATACAAGTATTTTTTTTTTTTTTTTTTTAATCAAAAAAAATTATAAAAAAAATTAAATATGAAAAAAAAATATATATAATTTTTCACAATTATATTACTCGCCTCAAACTTTGACAGATCCCGGACGAGCCCCCATCTATGTCAGAACCATTGACGTATCTCGGCATAGAGCCTACATATACCGTCAGAATGTTTATTCTGAACTTATAAAATATTATTGTATTTATGGAAATATGTAAATCTGTGCTTTGGGAGATATACACTTTTCCTACGATACAAGATATCAAAATTCTTTTATCCGTGCTATTTTGAGGACGAGTAATACAAATGAATATTTAATATATATATATTTATTAACTAAAGATATAGTGCAACAATTAAAATCAGGTACAATTCGTATCAAAACAAATAAATGATATGCTTCTACAATAGAGATAAATGACGCTTGAATGTTCAGATGATATTTACATTATATGACAAGGTATATTCCTAGCTCTTATTTAAATCATCCTGGCGTAACTTGAAACCTTTTAGTTCTTAATTTACATAACCTTGACATTGCATTATTTCTTCTCAATATCAAACAGATCTCTTGCTACTACTTCTTATATATGTGTACATAACAAATGTTATATGGTACACAAGCTTTTTGTTAAATTTGGTGAGGATCTATCTTCACATACGACATCACTCTCAAACCACAATTGTTGGCACTTAGCTTTTTAAAGACAAACGTAATGTGCGTATGTCTCCTAATATTTGGAATATAATTATCTCGTACTGCAGTTAGACATAATTAACGCCCAAATTATATTTGCCAAGTATATTTAAATGGTCTTAGTGGAGTGTATGTGAAAAACCTCCGAATTACCAAAAAGGTAAATAATCAAAATCCAATCTTACCAGTAATTAAGAGTCCTGTTTGAGAAGGGAAAGCCTAATGAAGGATTCCTGTGAACTCCTTACATGTTTGGTCACTCTCTCCCCCTTCCGGCTTCCTTCAGAGATCAGAGATCAGAATAGCTTCCAGCCATCAGCCCTCCAGAGATCAGACTTGCCATCTCTCGAGCTTCTCCCATCGACCTCGACCTCCTATGATTGTCCTGTGCAATACTTTTATCTTCCCAAAGAAGTGGGTGTGTATTTCCCTATCACGTGACTGACTATGTCACATGATAATATGTTTTGGTGGATGACCACCTTGAACCATGCCGATATTAACCTGTAGGGGGCAGTGGCGTCTAAAGAATAATTCCTAATTTTAGGGTTATTCAGAGTTAACCAGGATTTATGACCCCCTGTGACCTGAATCTTGGTATAGCATCATAAGTTGTTATATATGTCAAACAACATGACAACAAACCTAGACATTCCGGCCCCCAAAATTTACGATTGAGATAAGGTGTGATAATCTACCCCCATGCCTAGGAAAGTTCCTTTAAACTAATGCTGGGATGTGATCAAAGCCATCTAATACTTTGGAATATTATAGGATCTCATACCTGGGACCCCAGTAATGTCTATGTATTTACTAGTATATTATGTGAACTATTAATACACATATATTGTCATGGCATAATGAAGACACAATACTATTTAAGATATATAATTCCATTGGGATAGTGAATAAGCCCCTCTAGTCTCATAGTATAAAGACCACCATGTGTGTAGTGTCATGCTGTGCCAGGCCTTTCATTCTCTTATCTTATAAGTGTCAAACCCAAAGAGAAATGACCTGGAAGACGGCACAGATAGCATCCTTACAACCTAGAAGCAGTGTCTATTCATGCCTGAGAACCTATATTTAAACTTTAACAGGGAAAAATGGTGGTGCTAAGTTCACCATATCCATGTATATGGAACATTATGAAACATATATTATGTGCGATTTTTATATGTATTCTTTTAACCCCAAATGTTCTGACACTAGTGTACTTGTATTATCCATGAACAGCTCACACTGCAAAAAACTGTCTGTGAAATATACCGTAATTCTTTTGTAAAAACGTTAAAAAAAATGAGCCTTAAAGCGGGGGTTCACCCAAAAAAATATTTTAACATTACATGCAGGCGAGTGGTTAGAATGACAATCGGCTGTTTTTTTTTTTTTAAATCCTTGCCGTACATATCGTTTTAGATGTATATGATCACCGCGGCTTCCGGGTATAATCTGGGCTTCCTAATTGATTGACAGGCTTCCGACCGACGCATACATCGCGTCATGAGTTGCTGAAAGAAGCCAGGCTGAGAGTCGGCTCTATACAGCGCCTGCGCACCGACGTTCGGCTTCTTTCGGCAACTCGTGACGCTTTGTATGCGTCCTGTCAATCAATTAGGAACGCCCAGTTCCGCAGATTATACCCGGAAGCCGCGGTGAACATATACATCTAAAACGGTATGTACGGCAAGGATTAAAAAAAAAACAGCCGATTGTCATTCTAACAACTCGCCTGCATGTAATGTTACAAAAAAAAATTTTTGGGTGAACCCCCGCTTTAAGAATGTAAGTAATGATTGTGTAACCTGCATGATTTGAAAATATACAAATGTCCATTGATCTCAGCCTTAAAGGCGTTGTAAAGGAAAACATTTTTTTTTTCATAATAAGCATCCTTTACTTACAGACATTCCTCTTTTCACTTCCTCATTGTTCGTTTTTGCTCAGAAGTTGCTCTATTTCTTCTCTGTTCTGTTCAATTCATGCTTGTCTGATTGTTACTCACCACCGTGAAGGGAGGCTTTACTGCGGGGGTCAGTGGCGTGCTCGTCCCCTCCTGGGAACTACATCTGTGCGGCAGGACGCTCTCTACGTGTTAAGCCGCGTACACACGATCAGTCCATCTAATGAGAACAGTCTGATGGATTTTTCCAATGGTTAACCGAAGAAGCTGACAGATGGTCCGTCGCGCCTACACACCATCGGTTAAAAAAATTATCGTGTTAGAACGCAGTGACGTAAAACACAACAACGTGCTGAAAAAAATTAAGTTCAATGCTTCCAAGCATGCGTTGACTTGATTCTGAGCATGCGTGGATTTTTAACCGATGGTGGTGCCTAATAACAATCGGTTTTGTCCTATCGGTTAGGAATCCATCGGTTAAATTTGAAGCAAGTTGGCTTTTTTTTAACCGATGATTAAATAACCGATGGCGTCCACACACGATCGGTTTTGACCGATGAAAACGGTCCATCAGACCATTCTCATCGGTTTAACCGATCGTGTGTACGCGGCCTTAGAGACTTCAAGGAGGTGTGAATCACTGCGATGCATACTGGGAAATGTAGTTCTTACATGAACGAGCGCCGCAAACCAGGAAGTGAATGAGATAACAGAAACTAGAACGCCAGAGGTGATATAGATGAAGGAATTTAATAGGTACTGTATTTTCTCGTTTTTTAATAGAATCATTACACTATTCTGTCTGTCTACCTTGCAGACATTAATTTTAGGCAAAACATTTTTTTCCTTTACAACTCTTTTAAGCCTGTATATTTAGAAGTATCCACGGGAAAAGATCAGCCATATCACTGGTTCCTTGTGAAATGAGGCTGCCAAAAAGATAAATAAAATGAATGTGTACATGCAGTGGATCTCTTAATACAAGGATATGGAAAACAAGGAAATTATGGATCCACTACTGCCCAAATCTTCAATGAGGTCTGCTGTCTCAGAAAACAAATTCTGAAAACAATAAGTGTGACTTATAATCAACTGAGTAGGGCAGTTGGTGAAAGAACTGCTCGTACAGATTCCACCAGTACCTAAGGGCAGGAAAAAAGACAGACTGGGAGAAACAGCAAAAGGATAGGTGTGTGAAATTTAAGGTGAGGTCCACATTTGTAGACCCCTGACCCTGTTAAAAAGATGACATGTCTCCCCAAATCATCACAGACTGTGGACAATTTTGCATTTCATTTGTAAATCAAGGTCCCAGAGTCTGGAGGAAGAGTGGAGAGGCACATAATCCAAGTTGCATGAGGTCCAGTGTGAAGTTTCCGCAGTCAGTTATGAGTTATGATTTGAGGAGACATGTCACCTGCTGGTGTTGGTCCACTGTGTTTTATCAAGCCCAAAGTCAGCGCATCCCTCCACCAGGAAATTCTGGAGCACTTCTTGCTTCCCTCTTCTGACTAACTATATGGAGATGCTGATTTCATTTTTCAGCAGGACCTGGCACCTGCCTACACTGCCAAAAGTACCAATACCTGGTTTAATGATCATGGTATCACTGTACTTGATTGGCCAGAAAACTCGCCTGACCTAAACCCCATAAAGAATCTGTGGGGTATTGTCAAGCGGAAGATGAGAGAGACCAGACCCAACAATGCAGAAGAGCTGAAGGCCGCTTCCATAACACTTCAGTAGTGCCACAGACAGATCGCCTCCATGCCACGCTGCATTGATGCAGCAATTCATGCAAAAAGAGTGTTGACCAAGTATTGGTATAGTGCAGGGGTAGGCAACCTGGGGCCCTCCAGCTGTGGCAGAAGTCCCATCATGCATCTGGGAGTAATTGTAACTGCCAGCCTTTCAATGCCTCATGGGAAATGTAGTTCCACAACAGCTGGAGGGCCCCAGGTTGCTTACCTCTGGTATAGTGCATGCTATATTGTACATGGACATACTTTGCTGTGACTTGTAGTGCTGTCCTTCTTTTAATGAAGGCTACAATTTGTTCAGAGTGCCGCTGTCCAGAGACAATTTTTGTTCATACTTTTCAGGAAGCCAACATTTTTGTATTAGAGCCCGAGGCTCTAATTGGCTCCAAAAAAAGGGTAGGGGCTAGTGGTTTGTTTGCCACCCCCTCCCAAAAATGGAGCACCAGCTGCCACTATCCTGCTTGAGAACACACTGCAAAATTCACAGGACAGCATTTAATTTTTGGCGGGATCATAAGGTATATACTTATTGTAACGGTCAGGGGTTAACACCGTTTACGATATTCCATTCCACCAACCCATGACAGCTTATCGACACTCCACAATCCAGCAGACAGGACCCATAAGAATTCCTCAGACAAACGAGACACAGCTCTGGTCCCTGGTTCAAACGGATAGCTCTTTTAATGGTAAAAACTCAGGCTTTTAAATACACCAAAAAGCATGCTGCAGTAATCAAAGGGACAATGACACACCCCACCCACAACATCACACAATAGGTACTAATGAGCCCCCCTCAATACACATATTTTGGAGACAGACTTTCTGGTGCCAGGTCTACATGAGTTAATTACTAAAGCTGACAAGGCAGACGTCATGACTCCGGCTCTTTTTACCTTCTATTCAATACACATTCCTTTAGTAAACATAAGTCAGACATCTGACTTTTTAGATTGTGCTAATCAACACCAAATATTATCATCAATAGAACTTCCACACAATACAGTGTTAATTAGCATCACACAATGAAATATCTTAGGAGCCAGACTTAATTAACACCTTAACAGTATGTGTCCGCACATTGAATGAATCACTCTATTGACCGGTTGGGTTCAGAATTAATGATATGTGTATGCCTTTGCGCTAAGTAGAGCAATTAAAGTGCAAATAAATGTTATATAAATATAATAATAAATATATAAATATATAAACCAGTTGCTGCAAAACCTAAAGTGTTTACATGACACAAATAACAATCAGGTGATAATAAATGATCTTGCGCTACTAAAGGTAATAAAAAATATTAATAACAAAATTAAACACACGTGCCTTAGTCATTAAATATAGGATTAAATATAGGATTAAATAAATATAAATGTGAAATCTATATATTTATATATTGAAATCTATGTGTTGAAGTCCATAGGTGCATAAAGTGGGGACCAGATGAAGGCAGTGGCCGTAACGCGTAGGGATTGACGGACACCTGGAGTGACGTGAGGATCCGGCTAATGCCGTTTGTTTTAAAGCTGTTTTTTATTCCTTTGATGTAAGGGGATTACTTTTATTAAATGATCGTTGTCTGATGATACTACACTATGGGAGTCTCTCTTTCTTCACTTCTGTTTCCTGAGTTGGTACAGATACTTTTGGCTCTGTGAGGTCCCGGATGTTTTCTGACCCAGCATACCTAACAGAAATATTGGAGATACCTGAGGTTATTTGATGCAGATATTTTGTGGCAGTGAGGTGAGAGGCCTGTGAGGCGGAGTGGCACCCACACGATTACTGTGAACACTGGATGAGACACGGACTGTTGTTTACTTACACCTGTTCACTTTTGCACTTTATGCACCTATGGACTTCAACACATAGATTTCAATATATAAATATATAGATTTCACATTTATATTTATATTTATTTAATCCTATATTTAATCCTATATTTATTGACTAAGGCACGTGTGTTTAATTTTGTTATTAATATTTTTTATTACCCTTAGTAGCGCAAGATCATTTATTATCACCTGGGTTCAGAATTAACCACCTGTATTATTTCAAGATATCCTGCAATACATTGTGAATTATCATTACTGTCCCATCTCATGTAATCCAACATATCATTGCTCAGTCATCCTATGCCCCTAGTAGACATAGGATGACACTAGACCCAAGATTCATTGGTGAAGCTGAAACAGGAGTACCCCGCATCCTTCAAGAGCCTCTGGATCCCACAGGCCATACCGTTACACTTATCAACAGATATAACAAAATGCATTCAATGGTACATTATATATATATATCTATAGATATATAGATATATAGAGAGTATATGATATACATGACGCGTTAGGTGATGCTATAGAAGATTTGTTTTTAACCTCTGATTTTCATTAGACCTCTGACATATCATTAATATATATTCTGTTTTTGCACAGAACCACTTTAATAAATCAAGTATGGAATCCATTTTGATAACAGCAACATAGAACAGAAAAATGTGGGTCTAGGCATGTAACCTATCAAACACAGATATATCGAAAGAAGCATGTGACATTTTTTTAATATTTCACCAATGCTAAAAATACATTGGTATATAACCATCAGCTATAGCAATATTTATCATATACAAGTTCATGGAATAAGCATTCCACACATATCCCATATGAAAACTAATATGGTGGCTGTGAGTATCTGCAGATGGCTGTGCTTGAAACCCAGCAAGTAAATGATGTCAGTGCTCTTTCTGATGATAGAAAAAGCATTACTTTGCTTCAACACAGTTGAGAAAATGCCACGATACATCAGGGGGCAATAACCGCAATAAGTATTTTTAAATCAGCATAGGTATGTGCAGCCTATTGCATTAGTGTGTGCACCCCAAACCTCAAACACACATGGCTTTCCCTGCAGCCTCAGCTGCACAGGATAATAACTGAATAGGTTTTGCCCAGGCACACCTGGCACACCCACTGCAGACGTGTATGTAAATCAAAATGCCATTCACAGGCAGCTTAATTCTTCAATAAGACACAAAAGTTGAATCAAACACTTATTGCACACTTCTAGGTAGGTTGCTGAATAGGCTAGGTACATTTAGTTATTTTTTGATCATCTGTAATCAGTGGAGCAGTTTGTGATTTCCTTGGACTGTTCTAGGTTACACATGCTACAAGTTTGATTGCTTCCTAGATTTCTGGAGGATTCCAGAATATAGTGGGTTGGGAGGAGGCAAATCAACAGCCTGAAAATGTATGTTCTCTGATAATCCCTGGGAGAGGATGCTCAGTAGGTGGCTAGGGAGTGGATAAAAAGCCAATGTCTGGGGCAGCCATGTTCTTGTCGAGAAGGGGAAGTTCCCAGCCTGAAGGGTTGCTGACCTTCTAGACAGCCCAGCTGACATTCTAACTGTGCTCATCAAAGTCGCAGATATGCTGAAGCTGCGGGGCCCTGTTTGCTGAAAATCTCTGAAAATAAACAAGGAATTTCATTTGGGGGTTTGGCTTGGAGAGCTCATTGGGGAAATATCTGGCAGATTTCTAAAGAAAGCATCCAAGTATTCAGGGACATTGCAAGTACAGACATAAATGTAGAATCCTGGTGACTTGTAGACAGGTTGCCTACAGATGCATTAGTTAGTGGCTGGCCCAGGCAGAGGGGGAAAGAGTTAACATGTGTGTCTCAGTTCCTGGGCTTTTTGGATCCAGCTTACCCACCAGTAATATTAATATGGGAGAAGGAGGGGTTTGGCAGGCTGTGTTTTTCGTCAACATTTGAGACATACTGTGAATCGTGTGGAGGAGGCACCGGGGTCCTGGAAAGTGACCAAGACATAGAAAATGCAAGACTGGACTACCACCTTACAGAGGTATGCCTGGGCAGCCATTCAGTAGTTTTTAAGGTCAGGATATGGACTTTATTGTTGCATCAGTACTAATGTGCATCAGTGCATCAGTACTAATGCTTGCCTGGCCTGGGGCATTTTAGATGTTGTCTCACTGCTGTCCATTTTCTGGGCCATTACTAAAGGGACTGTTCTAAGGAGTAGCGACAAAGTGAGGAGTGTTAATGGAGTATCCCACAGCTCACTGAGCCCTATTCAGATTTATTCAGCAATAAATTCAAAGGAAGGCAACCCTCAGGCCGCGTACACACACCCGTTTTTTTCGGCAGAATCCATCAAGAAACTTGATGGAAGACGTATTCTGCCCAGAAAACCGGTCGTGTGTACACTTTTCGCCGAGAAAACTGTTGAGGAACTCGTCGAGCCAAAAAGAGAGCATGTCTTCTTTTTCCTTGACGGGAATGGGAAAATTTGGGTCGACGAGTTCCTCGACAGCCGAACAAGGAACTCGGCGGGGAAAACGATGTGTTTCGCCCGTCGAGTTCATCAGTCGTGTGTACGAGGCCTCAGTTATTGAACCAGAAGGAGTGACTGTTGCTGTGTGCCTGGCTGCCGTTGCACTAATCTGGCATATCAGCTGGCCCTTTCGGGGGTGAGCACTACACACAATTTTACTTTAACTGATTGCAGCACAGAGGATGATTTTCAATGCTCTAATTAATTACAGCCATGATAATGTAAAGACCGTAGAAATCCTTAGCAAACAAACTCATTTTAGTATAGGGTAGATAGAGCAGTGAAAACAAATTCTGCTGCATGTTACTAGTTATATCTAGCCACTGTGCTTTGCTCTCTATCTTACTCTGGAATGGTCCAAGGTTATCAGCGGTGTACCCCAAGGTTCGGTGTTGGGTCCCTTACTTTCAATATATTTATAAATGATATTGGGTCTGAGATCCAAAGTAACATTTCTGTCTTTGCAGATGACACCAAGCTATGCAGTGGAATAACGTCCTTACAGGATGTCTCCAATTTACAAGCCGATCTCAATGCTCTGTCTAATTGGGCGACTATGTGGCAGATGAGGTTTAATGTTGATAAATGTAAAGTTATGCACTTAGGGGCTAAGAATATGCATGCATCATACATGCTAGGGGGAGTTCAACTGGGGGGATCTGTAGTGGAGAAGGATCTGGGGGTTTTAGTTGATCATAAGCTCAATAATGGCATGCAATGCCAAGCTGCGGTTTCCAAAGCGAGCAAAGTCCTTTCTTGTATTAAGAGAGGTATGGACTCCAGAGATAGAGATATAATTTTGACCCTGTACAAATCATTAGTAAGACCTCATCTGGAATATGCAGTCCAGTTTTGGGCACCAGTTCTCAAAAAGGATATCGGAGAACTGGAGAAAGTGCAGAGAAGGGCAACTAAACTGATAAGAGGCATGGAGGAGCTCAGCTATGAGGAAAGATTAGAAAAACTGAATTTATTCACTCTTGAGAAGAGGAGAATAAGGGGGGATATGATCAACATGTACAAATATATAAGAGGTCCAAATAGTGAACTTGGTGTTGAGTTATTCACTTTAAGGTCAACACTGAGGACAAGGGGGCACTCTTTACGTCTGGAGGAAAAGAGATTTCACCTCCAAATACGGAAAGGTTTCTTCACAGTAAGAGCTGTGAAAATGTGGAACAGACTCCCTCCAGAGGTGGTTCTGGCCAGCTCAGTAGATTGCTTTAAGAAGGGCCTGGATTCTTTCCTAAATGCACATAATATAACTGAGTACTAAGTTCTGTAGGTAAAGTTGATCCGGGGTAAATCCGATTGCCTCTCGGGGGATCAGGAAGGAATTTTTTTCCCCTCCGGTAGCAAATTGGATCATGCTCTGCTGTTTTTTTTGCCTTCCTCTGGATCAACTGTGGGTATGGAGTTGGGTGTATGGGATGTACTGTGTTTTATTTTGTTTGTTTATTTTTTTTATGGTTGAACTGGATGGACTTGTGTCTTTTTTCAACCTGACTAACTATGTAACTCAATAAATCTGGCTATGAACCAATGGCGACCCTAGGGGGAGGGGGCCAGAGGGGGCCCTGACCCCCCCAACATTATGCTTTGCCCCACCATGTGCCCCATCAAAAAAAATGTTTTTTTTTTTGTATTTTGCTCAGGTCGCCGCTGAAGTAACAGTCTCTCCTGAGAGGGAGAGTGTCCCCAGTCAGCTCTGCGGGGCATACCTCCCCCCTCCCTCTGCTCGCTGACACTGCATAATGCGAGCGCTCACACAAGCACAGCCGCCCGATCTGCTCCTTCCCCTGCATCCTCATTGACACGGAGAAGAGCGAGTTGTAGAAAGGACTCCATGAGCACTGTGGGGGGGGCGCCCAAGTCTTCATCTCAGTTACTGAAAAAACAGACTGATTTCTCCCATCCTTAGGACAGGAGAACCAGCCTGTAAATTCTGAGAGTGGTAACTGCAAGCTGAGCCGAGTGTCAGTCTTATACACTCTTTTATAGTCCAGCCACCCCCCCTCACTCTCCTCACATATGAGCAGGGAGGAATACAGCTCTGTCATGGACCATGAAATACTGAAGGGTTTCTACGTGAAATCCTAATTCATGTATTACAGATTTTATTCTGAAACCCAGCCAGATCAACAGACTCATAAGAGATACTCATTGTCCATTGTGTGATAACCCTATTTAAAAGCCTTGTAAATGACTTCTGCCCTGTCTCAACTCTCCAGACAGCTCCATTGTTCTGTGGCTGGCTATTGTGTACATTGATTGCCCCCCTGGGGCTTGTGTCTGAACACACATAGCAGTCTTTCCATTCAAAGCTTTCTGACCAATCTCTGCTGTGTCATTTTCAAGTCCTCATTTGCATGGAAGGTGGACCTGAGGGGGAACTGAAGGGACTGTAAAAAGGACCAATAAGAAAGCGGTTGTTGGGGGCGGGATGTTCCAAATCCTGTATAAAAGTGTGCTGTGTACTTTCAATACAAGGGTGTCCTGTTTACATTCAGCATTAAGCCTTGGCTCCTGTATGGATTATTCGGCGATTCCAGGGATATTCCTACTCATGGAATATTGGGTGATTTCTTTTATTAGAGAAGAAGGGAATGCTTGACGGGGATATGTTCGACTACCGTCACAAGCTCCTCCTCCTCCTCCTTTCAGTCCCGCCCACTCTGGTGTGCTGTTTCTGAAGAGAGGGGATGTCTGGGTGGGAAATATGAAAATCAGCAGCATTCCTGGCTGTGTGTGAATGATGCCTGAGATTCTAGCCTGGACCGTGGGTAAGTGTATGCACTGCAGACTGCAGTACACTGTAATTACTGAACTGAATTATCTCCATCCCTTCTCTTCCCCCATCTGTCTCCCTCCCCTCTCCTGTTCTTTCAAGACATTCACATTTTACTTTCACTTTCAGTTAGGCAGATAATATACAGTGCAACTTTCTTACCTGCATCCACAGATTGCAAGAAGGAAACTTGTATGATTCCCCGATCATCACAGACAGTGCTGACAGGGGAATTTTCCTCCTGCCCAGCAATTATATTCTCCTGACAAACAGTGATTATCACTAGTGGCTATACAGCAACCACTATTGATAATCATAAGAGAATCTGCTCATTAATGGTTCAAATCTCAGCCAGTTCCTGCTGAACCAGCTGAGATTTAAACTATCTTTTGGCTGGTCTTAGCTATTTCATAGCATCTCCCCTAATGGCCTAAATACATCTCTACATGCTAAGGTTGATATTGTGTAGAGAACCCCCAAACGCCTGTTGCTAGGAGTGACACCTGGGGTCCCTTACTGATAATCACCTGCATGTAGTGGTGTATTGGGGTATTGACCTTAAACTAATTTTAAAAGCTAAGCCTTGGTCGCATGTTGTAATGCGTCCATGCTTAGTAGCTCAACGCCTTTCTTTATGTGACACAGAGATGATGTATAAATTCCCCAAACTCCTGTTGCGAGGAGTGACACCTGGGGCCTAATACTGAGTTGTCGCATAGAGAATCGCATTGAATTCCTTTCTAACCGCAGTTGTGGTTCACTCCGTTCACCAGTGCTGTTACAATGCCTAATGTACCACCAGCCACAGAATACAAGGTTGTTTGCTGTCAGATGAACGCCTGTGGCCGTGGGCTAATTTTTGGGGCCTGTAATGGCCGACACTTACTTCTGTATCTGGTGAATGCCTAATGTACCGATAGCCACAGAATACAAGGTTGTTTGCTGTCAGGTGAACGCCAGGGTGACCACATTTCCAAACTACCATTCAGGGACACCCCCCCTTCCCAAAAATCAGCTTGTGCTGTAACAAATCGCAAATAGCACAGTGATTGAACCCCAGAGGCGGGATTTATAATTTCTCCAATCACAAACAGGACAAGTACTGTCAGTGAGTAAAGCGGTGATGTGGCGGCCTTTTTTAGGGGCATTAGTTTGGCTTTGGGGGTGGATGTGTCAGTTTCATTCCGGGACACTCGCCCCCCTTTCCTGGTGTGCCAGGCTGCTTGCTCGGATATGGTCTGGTATGGATTTTGGGGGGGCCCATGCCATTTTAATACACTGTATTATACACTCTGCACTGTGTTATATACACTACACCGACTGCACTATATTCTTTGCACTACGTTATATACACTACAATGACTGCACTATATACTTTGCACTGCGATATATAAACTACGTCTGACTGCACTATATACTCTGCACTGTATTATATACACTACACTGACTGCACTATATACTCTGCACTGTATTATATACACTATGGGCCAGATTCAGAAAGCATTTACGCCAGCGTATCTATAGATACGCTGCGTAAATACTAAGAATAGCCGGCGTATCTTTTTTTACTATTCAGAAAAGAAGATACGCCGGCTTTCTCCTAAGATACGAGCGGCGTAATTCGCTTACACCGTCGTATCTTAAGTTCCATATTTACGCTGGCCACTGGGTGGCGCTTCGTGTAAATTATGCAAATTAGCTACTTACGCAGAATCAACTAGCGTACTTGTGACGGCTCGTCGTAGTTTACCTCGTTTGCGTTATATCAGGCGCAGCCAATGTTAAATATGGACGTCGGGACCGCGTCGAATTGAACGTTGGTTACGTAGTTTGCTTAAATCGTTCGGGAATGGGGCTCGAAGTTAGTTACGTTCACGCCGTTTACATTGAGAAAAAAACGACGTGATTTCGCGCATGCGCACTGGGAACATCCACGGACGCGCATGCGCCATCCAAAAAAAACGTCAATTACGTGGGGTCATAATTCATTTACATGAATCACGCCCCCACTTCAGAAATTTGAATTGCGCTGCCTTACGCCGCTTTCTGAATAAGGCACTTGCCCATAATATTTGCGGCGGCGTAGTGTAAAGAGGAAACGCTACGCCGCCGGAAAGATACATTTTTGTATCTGAATCTTGCCCTATAACTATACACTATATAGTGCAGTCAGTGTAGTGTATATAACGCAGTGAAGAGTATATAGTCCAGTGAGTGTAGTGTATATAATACAGTGCAGAGTATATACTGCAGTCAGTGAAGTGTATATTGTATTATTTACACTACGCTGACTGCACTGTATTATACAGTATCTCACAAAAGTGAGTACATGCCTCACATTTTTATAAATATTTTATTATAACTTTTCATGTGAGAACACTGAATAAATTACACTTTGCTAGAATGTTTAAGTGTGAGAAATATCCCCCAAAAAAATAAAAAATCAGGAAGGGGCAAATACATTTTCACATCACTGTGTGTGTGTGTATATATATATATATATATATATATATATATATATATATATATATGTGTATATTGCTATTCAGCTCTGCGCTACTTTAACCACTTCAATACCGGCCACTGTCATATGACGTCCACAAAGGGGCTCTTCCATCCCAGGTGGACGTCATATGACATCCTGGACTTTGGGGGGGATATCTGAATGATGCCTGCAGCGAGAGGCATCATCCAGATATCCATTTCTTCTGCCGGTGATTCTACACAACATAAGAATCATCATAGCGGCGGTTCCGCCGCTTGATTATTCTTATAGGCGGCGGGAGGGGACATCCCCCCTCCCGCCGCCATCTGGTGCTTTTCCAGGCTCTACCGTGCTTTTGGGGGCCCAGAGAATGAATCGTCCGGCGCTAGCAGGAACCATAGTGATGACTGGTGACCAGATGGTCACCAGTCATCTCTATGACCGCCGGAGGACCCGGGCGCGTTGTGATGACGTCACGCCCAGGGTCCCGTAAGTAAACAAAGCCACGATTGCGGCTACTAAGCCACAGTATTCATGAGATTGGTAAATTTTTTTCACCGATCTCATGGTTTCCCAACCTGGAGAAGAGATGTGGGGTCTTATTCCCAGCCTGGAGAAGAGATGTGGGGTCTTACGGACCGACCGATTTGAACAGATCTGTCTGCTGGGATTTTGGTTTGACGCCGCCACGTCACCGCACCAGGAAGTAAAACACATGCTTGCCCCAAACCCAAAAGCAAGCCGGTGTCCTGTCAAGAAGTGCAAACTATCAAGAAATGCCCAGGTGGTACTGTGCATGCGCAGTACAGAGCCTCAGAACAGCTGAGTTTACGATCAGCTGTTGTCTCGTGTTGCAGAGGCACGTTCATGTAGCTGAGGGGCGGTTACTTAAAAGAATGGGGCGGGTTTTTAAATGATGGGCAGTGCTGGAGACGGAATTTTAAATAGATGGCCAAACAAAGCTGCAAAGGAAATCTTTATCTACTATTCTTTCTGGACCCTTGCGGGCCGTGTTTAGTCAATTGAAGGGCGGCTTTTTCTATTTTAGATAAAGATTTCTTTTGCAGTTTTGTTTGGCCAATTCCGCCCCCAACAGTGCCCATCATTTAAATATCCACCCCCTTCATGTATCTATCCGCCCCTCTCCTACATGAACGTGCCTTGGCAACGTGCTCAATAGCTGAGCGTCAACTCAGCTCCATGCAGCACAAGCACCACCCTGGCACTAATTGATAGACGGGCACTTCTCGACAGAACACCGGCCACATACAGGTACTTTGTCCAGCCTGCCTGTGCCACCCGCAGGCAGTAAAGCTAAGGAAATGTATACCATTTGTTTTTACAAACTAGTGTTTTCCATTAGTTTGTTGTGTCATGTGTTTCTTTTTTCTTTAAACTACTGGTCACTTAAAGCCCCCTCCTGCCCAGACCAATTTTCATCATTTTCACACAAATAGAGCTTTCTTTTGGTGGTATTTAATCACCGCTGGGGTTTTTATTTTTTTCTAATCAAACAAAAAACCATGGGGAAAAAAAATCATGTTTCATAGTTTGTTATAAAATTTTGCAAACAGGTAATTTTTCTCCTTCATTGATATGCGCTGATGAGGTGGCACTGGTGGGCACTGATAGGCACAGATAAGGCTGCACTCATTGTCACAGATAAGGTGGCACTGGTGGGTACAGATAAGGCAGAACTGATGGGTACAGATAAGGTAGCACTGGGTGTCACTGATGGGGGCACTGATGGCACTGATGGGTGGCACTGATGGGTGGAACTGATGGGGGCACTGATGGGCACTGATAGGTGACAGTGATGAGCACTGGTAGTGGACACTGATATGAGGTACTGGTAGGTGACACTGATGGGTGGCACTGTGGGCACTGATAGGTGGCACTGATGGGCACTGGTAGGTGGCACTGATATGTAGAATTGTTGAGCACTGATATGCAGCACTGACGGGCACTGTCAGGTAGGTGTGATGGGCACTGACAGGTGGTACTGATTGGCACTGACGGGCAGCACTGATGATGAGGTAATAATGTGTTACTGACAGGTGTTACTGCTGGGCAATGATTGGCACTGTAATGCGCACTGGTTGCAACTGTGCTGGGCTCTGATTGGCACTGTGGTGGGCATTAGTTGGGACTTTGGTGGCCACTGATTGTTATTGGGGCATTGCTGGGCACTGATTGTTAGCTGATTGGCACATCTGAGGGGGTTGTGCTGATAATCAATGTGCTGACTATCAGCACAGACCCCCCCTCTGAGCTGACGGTCGACTCTGCCTGTCAGCGCTAACCAAGGTAGGCTGTTTACTGGCACTTTCTGGTTCACACGATGATCAGCTGTGATTGGTCACAGCTGATCATGTGGTAAGAAGCCTCTGACAGAAAGATGCGGAGTGTCAGATTGACAGGCTCATGGGCGCGCGTCGGCATGTTATCCTGCTGGACGTCATATGATAACAGGACCAGTCAGGATAACAGAAGCACTTACCGGACGTCAATCTGCTATAGGCCGGGCGGGAAGTGGTTAAAGTGGTTGTAAAGCCTAAACATTTTTTACCTTAATGCATTCCTTCCTAGAGAAAAGCTGAATACTAAAGAATAGATTGTGAGGGAAAGGAAAACACTTCTGAATAGAGAAGACCCTCTAGTCCTGGTCCTGGATATCAGGAAAGAATTCCCTATATTTTTTGTGAGGGGAATGTGTAGGAATAAAACATTTATTAAAAATAAATCTAAAATTCCCTGAGGAATTGATATCTTTTCCTAGTTAAGGGGAATGTTTCATTTACAAGATTTAATCATATCTCCTGTTCTTGGGGTGAAGCTAGAAGACCCCTGATGTCTCCATTGAGAGGACCTGGTCACTCCTGTCACATAAGGGCCTTGTCAGTACATACATATATACATGGTTAGGACACATGGTAATACATAAACACCTATTACACATCCCCACACACACCACAAATGGAAGAAGTAGCCATAGAGCCCCTTCCAGCCTTAAAATGTGCCTGTGCATCCAAGTGGTAATGACCCCCCCCCCCCCAGGGTCACGAAAGTATTAAATAAAAGAGGAAGCAATTGAAATGTAAATATACCAAATTTTTATTGTGTGTTTATGAAAGCATAATTATGGACCTATATACATATTTTTCCTATTCCAACTACCATATAGATACTCTGATTAAACCAAGAGTCCTTTAGTAAAATCAATTGGCCAGAAATGAAGATCTTTGACCAAGAGATTCCAAGCCTGCCCACCACGGCAAAGTAGACTCTTCTAGGGCAGGACCTACACTAAGCTACACTAAGCTACCCTACTGGATGCTAGTCATCCTTTTTTTCTATTGTTGGATGTATGTTTGTAGTAGGCCTCGTCCTATAATCTGTGTGTGCGATCTACTTTCTCCTAATTTGGTTGTCTGTCTGTGTGCATCTCTCTAAAGCATGGAGCGGTCAGTTTATGTACATCTGGAAGTCCTCTGTTAACCACTTAAGACCCGGACCAAAATGCAGGTAAATGACCAGGTCCCTTTTTGCGATTCGGCACTGCATCGCTTTAACTGACAATTGCGCGGTCGTGCGACGTTCCTCCCAAACAAAATTCGAGTCCTTTTCTTCCCACAAATAGAGCTTTCTTTTGGTGGTATTTGATCGCCTCTGCGATTTTTATTTTTTGCGCTATATCCAAAAATAGAGCAACATTTTTGAAAAAAAAAATATTTTTTACTTTTTGTTATAAGAAAAATCAAATAAACTAAATTTTAGTCAAACATTTAGGCCAAAATGTATTTAGCCACATGTCTTTAGTAAAAAAAAATCGCAATAAAAAAAAATTAGCTACCTAGCGGGAACAGCGACACTAATACAGCGATCAGAAAAATGATCTCTTAGGCCTCGTACACACGATCAAATCTGTCTGCTGGAAACGGTCTGCTAGACCGTCCCAGCAGACAGATTCGATCGTGTGTACGGGCGAGCAGATGGATTTGGCCACCCGACAGATTGGAAAGCATGCTTACCAATCTGTCGGCTGGGAACCCATCCGCCCGACATGTCTGCTGGTTAGTACGCTAACCAGCAGACATGTCTTCTCGCACACGCGCCGAATGGTTTCAACGCATGCGCGGAAGTGTTTTACTTCCTGGTGCGGTGACGTGGCGGCGTCAACGTCACCGCCACGTCACCGCCACGTCAGCGCGCTGTCTGCTGGCGGGGATTTTGGGTTGCTCGTGTGTACACGCGAGCAAACCAAAATCCAAACAGACAGATCTGTTCAAATCGGTCGGTCCGACCCATTTGAACAAATAGATTGCCTCGTGTGTACGAGGCCTTAGTGAAGCTGGCAATAGGGAGGGGGTACGGTGGCTACCCTGAACCTAACACTAACTGACTGTCACACTGACACTACATACAGTAATCATACATGTATAATTACTGCATTCAGTGACACTGTGACAGGGGGGAGGGGGGGCGATTGCAAGGGGTTAATGTGCCTATGTGTAGTGTGTGTCAGTGTAGTGTTGTGCAGACTTACTGTGCGATGTGATCTCTCCTCAGCGGCGGTTGAAAAAATCACTGAGAGGAGAGATCACATCACTTCCCCCTTCCTGTGTTTACACAGGAGGAGAAAGTGCAGGGCGGGGGAGCACGCGGATTGGCTGGGAGCGATCCGGAGGGGGTGGACAAAAACGAATAGCCGCCCCCTTGTCCCGGATCGCTCGGCCAGCCACGGGGACCGACGCATGTACCGGGGGGTCCCGATCGGACCCCCGACCCACCTCAAGGCATCAACGTATATATACATTGATGTGCCTGTCGGTGCCATTCTGCCGACGTAAATGTACATGCGGCGGTCCATAAGAGGTTAATGTAGGTCAGTGCATGCCAGTCCATTGTATGTTGTCCAGTGTGTGTCAGTAAATAAATGTTAGTCCTGTTTTTATTTGCAATTCAGAGTTCATCTTGCCTTCGGTCAAAAGATCTTGTCGGGCCCCTTACAGGTATAATGCCTGTACCCCCTGATGGCGACCCTGATTGTAATCTTTTTTTAATCTTTTTTTTCATGCAGTCTGTGGGCTGAATGAAAAAAAAGACATTGATCAGTGGCTATGCCCACCATTAGAATACCGCCCTTCATCCACCCACTTCTAATGATGGACATACATGCACCATTTTTTTAAAACTGTGGTGGTGAAATCACCTCCTACAGCGCTGGAGTTGCTGATTTACATATTGTGGGAGCAATCGATGTTGCTGTCAAGATAAGTAAATCTGTGCTGCAGCTGAACTGCTGTACCCCCACTCTTCACCCCCATCAAACACTACTATTCCCCCCACTTTTTACCCCCCATCAGACTTTGCTGTTCCCCGCACTCCTCACCCCCCATCAGACTCTGCTGTTCCCCCCACTCCCCACCCCCATCAGACACCGCTGTTCCCCCCACTCTTCACCCCCCATCAGACACTTCTGTTCTCCCCACTTCACACCCCCATCAGACACTGTTGTTCATCCCACTCCTCACCCCCATCAGACACTGTTGTTCATCCCACTCCTCGCCCCCATCAGACACTGCTGTTTCCCCCACTCTTCACCCCCCATCAGACTCTGCTGTTCCCCCCACTCTTCACCCCCCATCAGACCCTGCTGTTCCCCCCACTCTTCACCCCCATCAGACACTGTTGTTTTCCCCACTCTCCCCCCCCCCCCATCAGACCCTGCCGTTCCCCCCACTCCTCGTCCCCATCAGACACTGCTGTTCCCCCCCTCTTCACCCCCCATCAGACCCTGCTGTTCCCCCCACTCCTCGTCCCTATCAGACACTGTTGTTCCCCCACACCTCTGCTTTCTTCATTATTTCCCCCAGGTCTGCTGCATTCCTCTCCCTGTCTGGTTTTACCACTTGTAGTATGTGACTCTTTTTCTGAACTCCACCACTAGCCTCTCTCTATCTTTTCTCCATACCCCTGTCAATTGTTGTTCCGCTATCCTAATCTGCGGCATTCTCCTGCTCTCCTGTCTCCCCTGTCTCTCCTCCTGGCCTCGTCTCTCATCCTGGCCTTGTCCCTCACCCTGGCCTCGTCCCTCACCCTGGCCTCTTTCCTCACCCTGGCCTCTTCCTCCAACCTCGCCTTCAGTCTAATCCAGGCCTCCTCCCTCATCTTGCTCTCCTTTACGATTCTCGCACACTCCCTTCTTCTGGCCTCGTCCCTTATTCTTTTCTCCTCCCTTATTCTGGCTTGTTCTTGTGCCCTGGCCTCCTCCATTTTTCTGTTCTCTATTATCCTGGCCTCCTCTCTTATCTTGGCCTCCTCCCTCACCATGGCCCTTTTCCTCGCCCTGACCTCTTCCCTCACCCTGTCCTCTTCCATCAACTTGGCCTCTTCCTCCAACCTGGCCTTCATTATATTCCAGGACTCCTCCCTCATCTTGGCCTCCTTCATTAATCTCGCATACTCCCTTCTTGTGGCCTCGTCCTTTATTCTTTTCTCCTCCCTTATTCTGGCTTGTTCTTGTGCCATGGCCTCCTCCATTTTTCTGTCCTCTATTATCCTGGCCTCCTCTCTTATCTTGGCCTCCTCCCTCATCCTGGCCTCCCTCAATTTGGCCTTCTCCCTTTTCCTTTCCAGCCTTGCCTCCCTTACTATGGCCTCCTGCTCTTTTCTGGCATGCTCACTTATCCTCTCCCCCTCTCTTATCCTCTCATCCTCCCTTTTCCTGGCCAGCAGCCATGAGTTTACCTCTCTTACTATGTCCTCCTTTCATATCCTGGCCTCCTCCTTTTTTCTGTTCTCCTCCTTTATCCTCTCCTCCTCTCTTATCCTCTCCTCTCTTATCCTCTACTCCTCTCTTATCCTCCCCTCCTCTCTTATCCTCTCCTCCTCTCTTATCCTCTCCTCCTCTCTTATCCTCTCCTCCTCTCTTATCCTCTCCTCCTCTCTTATCCTCTCCTCCTCTTGTTTGTTCTCTTCCTTCTGATGTTCCTCTAAATTCGCCTTTTCTTCCTTAGAACCAAATATGCGCACCTATAACAAAATAGAAAAGAAGGTAAGTTGAAGTACAGATATTAAAGTGAAACTCCACCCATTTATTTTTTGGATAGAATGTGAAAAGAGTTCAATCTGTTCCAAAGTTTTTTTTTTATCTTTAATGTGTTTTCACTTCCGTCATCTCAGGAAGAGAGGAAGTGGAAAAAAAAGACAAGTCATAAATCTGAGCTATTTACATGTCTTTAGATACACTCCCAAAACCACAAATCATAAATCGTCTCCCATCAGGGCTCTGCCAGTATCTGCTGTACTGTATGTAAAAACCTCTTCTGGGTTCTTATCGCTGTCTGTGTCATATAGGAGATTTCCCCTCACTTCCTGCGCAGTGACATGACAGAAAGTAAGGCTGTCTCACCAACAGGGATAACTAGCACAACCTTATCACAGAGTCCAGGGGTAAAGGGTTTACTACAATCCTAAAGCTGGCCTTATACCTTATAGCAACCCATGCCGCTTTTTAGAGGGATGGCAAGAGTTCCTGCATGGGCTTGTCAACCACCCTCTGAAAAGCAACCCTCCATGGATCACTTTTTAGAGGGATGGCAAGGGTTGCTGCATGGGCATCTCAACCACCCTCTGAAAATGAACCCTCCATGGATCGCTTCACAGAGGGACGGCAAGGGTTGCTGCATGTGTAAACGAGCCATAATACAGTTTTGTACATCACCAGCCACATATAAAAAAAATACTTACTGCGAACTGAAAGAGTTCATCGATAGCGTAGGCGTATGTCAGCATCTTCTCAATCGGTATCTGAAAACTCTATGAAATTCCTGAAAGTAATCTGTGCCTGCAAAGAGAAAAAACAAATGGTTATTTTTCTGTTTTTACTTAAATATCTCACAAAATGAACTACAACTAATATCAATGTCATTCGATCATAAGGGGTCTATTTATAAGACATTCGTTGGATGGATGCCACATTTCTGCAGACTGGGGGAATTTTCCCTGTATTTTCTAAAATGAGCGTCAGCGCCATCTAGTGGCTAAAATGCAGTATATTTTTCCTGAAATCCATCTATGAGAAAATAAACATACTGTATACTAGATGGCATCATACCAATGAATCTAATAATATGGGGAAAATGTGTGGCATTTCTCCAACCAATGTTCTATAAATAGATCTCCCCGGTAACAGCTGATCTCAGTCTCTAAGGCTGGAAATAACTGTCACTTATTTTTTTTTTAAAAGGTCTGTTATCCCATTGGTCAGCTGTGTGAATGGAGAAGATTAAGCTGATCACATCCGTTGCAATCTGTAAAATCTCCTTTATATATACTAACAGCTATGTAGTGCCAGGGCCTGCCTGATTTATACAGATATATACCGATATAAATATACATTTATGAAAAAAAATAACAAGATCTACCTAATATACGGCTTCTACCGCAATCTGAATATGAATAATATCTCGGGTTTGTATATCGCAATCCTAGTTACACTTCCTGCAGGAGAAATCTCTCTTTGTGTGTTCACCAGCAAATCAGCAATCACTGTATTTTCCACTGTATCGGGACCGTTACCGAGCATTTTCCGCGAGTACTTTTACTCACGCAAATGCTTCCGATGCTTCACCCAATACTTTTTTTTAGTGTAGAGTGGCTGAGCGGGTGGGAGGAGTCAGTGGCTGGGGAGGGCGGGGAGTGAGGGCGGAGTCTGGCTGGAGAGGGCGGACAGAGTCTGTGAATTGAGAATGTAAGGGGGAGTTTGGCTGGAGAGGGGGCGGGCAGAGTCTCTGGAAGGAAAATGCGGGCGGAGTCTGGCTAGAGAGGACGGATACAGTCCGTGGACGGAGTCGGCGGGCACAGAGTCCTCACCTGCAGTAGAACTCGGTAAGCTGGCACGGGTGTAGGGCGCAGCCGCATCAGAATCGGTGACCGGTGCTGTCACATTCGGTCGCCGTCAGCGGCTGAGCGTCCCTACGCCCATCTTGGTACACCCTACACTTGGCTGCAGTAGGCAACAGCAGACATCTTGTTACACCCAGCCCGAGCTATATGGGCTGGGTGTAACAAGATGTCTGCTTCTGCTTACTCCTGCCGAGTGCAGGGTGTACCGAGATGGGCGTTGCAGCATAGATTTTTTTTTTTAATCCTGTGTCATTTTTCGCAGAATTTCAGTGGCAGCCACCTGTCAGTGCCCACAAGTGCCACCTATAAGTGCAATCAGTGCCATCTATCAGTGGCACTGGTAGATGAGACTGATTTCACTGATAGGTGGCACTTGCGGCACTGATAGATGGCACTGATTGCACTGATAGGTGGCACTTGCGGGCCCTGATAGATGGCACCGATTGCACTGATAGTGCAATCAGTGCCATCTACCAGTGCCACTTATCAGTGCCCACAAGTGCCACCTATCAGTTCAAATAGCTGCCATCTATCAGTGCACACAAGTGCCACCTATCAGTGATAGTAGTGCCCACAAGTGCCACGTATCAGTGCTCTCAGTGCCCTCAAGTGCCACCTATCAGTGCAATCAGTGCCATCTATCAGTGCCCATAAATGCCACCTGTGAAAAAGATATTCAGCGCTGGAAAATAAATTATTAAACTAGAACCTAAACTATGCAAGCCAGCACTGGAGATAATTCATAAAAAATCCCAATAGCAAATATATATAGAAAAAGTGCAGCGCAAATATAAACAAATAAATACTGTGACCAGTATATAAACTAAAAAGTGCATAGACAATAAATAATCGTGATAATAAGGTCCATGTGTGAAAAAAAGTCCATAAATCAATCAATCCACAGCAAGATCCAGCAGACAAAGGATTCCAGAATGGAAGTGAAAAAGATGACACCAAAAGATATCCTCCACCAGTGACAGATGAACTCTCACCTCATTACTTTGACCCGTATGGATCTCAAAGCTTAATCTGTGTAATCAGAGCTCCAGCTGCCAGCTCCCATAGGAAACGAATGGATGGAAATGACACCTTAGATCCAGACCCAATGGCTTAAACCGATCATAACATCATATGGAAAAAGAAAGGGAAAAATCTAGTGCTCTCTGGTAGAAAAATACTTTTAATCAAGCAATAAAAAGTTGCACTCACATGTAAGGACACTCTGTAAGCCGAGTGTCAGCATAACAGCATGTAACAGCATGTGTACAGGACCGTCTCTCTGTACTCTGCAGCGATCGTGGGTGACGTTCTGCGTGGTTCCTTTCCCTGTACGCGTTACATCCCGTGAGCAGGACTTCCTCAGCGTGGGTTAAGGGAACACACGCTAAAACGTCCCACTTGACCTATATTTATATGTAGCCTCAGCATATCCCCCAATCCCAACAGCATGCAGACGCCGCCCACAACAGCAGCTACAGCTAATCTGAGGAGCCAATGCTCCGGAATAGAGGCTGAGATAAGAGTTTATTAAAAGCAATTGTTATATATGACTAACAGTGACCAGTCAGACTTAGTCCGGTAAACAAAAGGAAAAATATTAAATATAAAATTCACCGGAGGAGTCTAATCATGTATTAGAACATAATCCTTATTGGTAAAATTAGATAAAATTGGTGCATATATGGCATGAATGCACTCTAAATTATATGCCAATATCAGAATATCATTAAAATAGAAAAACGTCAGCCACAATCGCCACATTAAGTGAATATGCAGAGAAGGCTATACTCAATATCAGCTATGGATAAGTGTACAACAAGAGATACAACATCATGAGCAAACAATCAATACTGTTACAATGTCTAATCATGTTACAGATACAATCTGGAAAAAGAACAATGAAGACTAGAATTACATGAAAATAGAATAGAATACAATAAAAGTAGAATAGAATACAATAAAATAAATAAATAAAATTGACTTTAAAATTGCCATAAAATTACAAATTAAAATACTCCAGAAAAAAACATCAGTCACCCTATAATTCACCTCATCTATCTGAGATGAAGCAATTTAGGTCAAACTCTACGTTCAAACCAGCCGGAGAGGCTACCTTGAGCTCAAAAATCCAGAAGGATTCCCGACGACTCAGTTGCCTGATAAAGTGTCCACCCCTCCAGTATTTTGACACCTTCTCTATCCCCCAAAATTTTAACCCCTTAGGGTCACTATGATGGTGTCGTCTGAAGTGTCTGGATACGCTATGAGTTTTGATACCTCTTTTAATACAGCTAATATGTTCCCCTATCCGTACGTGGAGTGCTCGAGAAGTGCGCCCCACATATTGTAGTCCGCATTCACACTCTAACATATAGACAACCCCTTCAGTGGTACACGTGACCAATTGTTTGATGGGGTACTCTACATGCGTGAGCGAGGAGGTAAAAGTTTTTCGTTTTTTGACATTTTTCTTAACATGTTTACAAGTGGCACACCTGCCACAGGCGTAAAAACCTGATAAGAAATCAAATAACCTAGGTTGGGCAACCATTGGTGGATCTATGACCCCTGGAGCAATACAATTCCTTAATGCCGGAGCCTTCCTATATATGAATTGGGGGCGCTCAGGGAGAATAGGACCTAAAGTCAGATCCCCCTTTAAGATGGGCCAATGTTTGGCTACAATTCTCTCGAATTTTTTTTGTTGTATGTTGTAGTCCAAAATTAATTTATAATTGCTAGGAATTCCATTGGCCACCAAACCAGGAGGTTTATCAGCAACAATGGTACCTCTATCCATAGACCTCACTTTCTCAATTTCCTCATTGATAGTCGGTAGGGGATACCCCTTTTGTGTAAATCTCTCTGCTAGTATTTGGGCTTGTGATAGGAAATCATCCTCAGAGGAGCAATTCCTACGCAGTCTAACAAATTGGCCCTTTGGGATATTACATAACCAAAGCTTATGGTGACAACTAGAAAGCGGTATAAAGCCATTACGATCAGTGACCTTAAAATGATTCCTGGTTTGTAACAGGTTGTTCTTTTTAAAAATTTCCAGGTCTAAGAAGGAGATCTGATCGTAGGACACCGTCCAAGTTAATACAATATTTTTGTCATTAGTCATTAGTATTCAACTTGTTCATGAAAGATTGAAGACTGAGCATGTCACCCTCCCAGACCATTATCAGGTCATCTATATATCTTTTGTAACACAGTAGTTGTGGGGGTCTGTCCTGAAACACTACGTCCTCCCAGTGGGCCATGAATAGATTGGCCACACTGGGAGCAAAACGAGCGCCCATCGCCACCCCGCACCGCTGTAGGTAAAAGTCCCTATTATACCAAAAATAATTTTTCAAAAGGCAAAAATTAAGACAATCAGACAGAAACTGCCTGTGTTGACTAGTCATATCGGTATTATCCAATGCCCATAGAACTGAGGCTACAGCATCCTCATGGCTAATGATGGTGTATAGTGATCCTACATCAGCAGTGATCAAAATAGTGTTCTGCTTACATGGCAAAGAATCCAAAATCTGAATAATTTGTTTGGTATCACGCAAGTACGCCCTCATTTTGTGAACAAGAGGTTGAAGAAAGAAGTCAAGGTATTGGCCAAGTCGGGATGTGACCGAGTCTATACCGTTGACTATGGGACGGCCCGGCGGTCGCTCAGAGTTCTTATGTAATTTGGGCAGAAAGTATATAATGGGTGTACGGCAATGATAAGGGTCTAGGTAGGAGGCTTCTTTTTTATTTAAAATCCCCTCACTTTTACCTCTCTCAATTAAGGAATGTAGCTCATTTTTGAATTGAACCATCGGGTCTCCTCTTAACAGTAAGTAGGTATCATGATCACTCAATAATCTGGACATTTCCTCCTGGTAGTAGGCCTTACTAAGGACCACTAACCCTCCCCCCTTATCTGCGGGGCGGATAACTATGTCATTCCTCTGCTCTAAGGATATGATGCCTCGTTTGATATTTTGTGAATCCCGTACTTTCTTTATCTGCATTTCTTCCAAGTCCCTACATACCATGTTTTTAAAAACATCAAGATGCCTATTATCATTGCACTGAGGGTTAAATACTGATTTGTTCCTAAGGTTAGAATGTGTGAAGACAGGCGGAGAAGCATTCCTTTGTATCGGGTTTGAAAGAAAATATTTTTTCATGTTCAAACCCCAGATATATTTATGAACGCTCACGTATGTTTGAAATTTATTTAAATTTCTGATAGGCGCAAATTTTAGGCCTTTGTCCAACACACACATCTCGTCTGCCGAAAGAGGGGTGCTTTATCAGGCAACTGAGTCGTCGGGAATCCTTCTGGATTTTTGAGCTCAAGGTAGCCTCTCCGGCTGGTTTGAACGTAGAGTTTGACCTAAATTGCTTCATCTCAGATAGATGAGGTGAATTATAGGGTGACTGATGTTTTTTTCTGGAGTATTTTAATTTGTAATTTTATGGCAATTTTAAAGTCAATTTTATTTATTTATTGTATTGTATTCTATTCTACTTTTATTGTATTCTATTCTATTTTCATTTAATTCTAGTCTTCATTGTTCTTTTTCCAGATTGTATCTGTAACATGATTATACATTGTAACAGTATTGATTGTTTGCTCATGATGTTGTATCTCTTGTTGTACACTTATCCATAGCTGATATTGAGTATAGCCTTCTCTGCATATTCACTTAATGTGGAGATTGTGGCTGACGTTTTTCTATTTTAATGATATTCTGATATTGGCATATAATTTAGAGTGCATTCATGCCATATATGCACCAATTTTATCTAATTTTACCAATAAGGATTATGTTCTAATACATGATTAGACTCCTCCGGTGAATTTTATATTTAATATTTTTCCTTTTGTTTACCGGACTAAGTCTGACTGGTCACTGTTAGTCATATATAACCATTGCTTTTAATAAACTCTTATCTCAGCCTCTATTCCGGAGCATTGGCTCCTCAGATTAGCTGTAGCTGCTGTTGTGGGCGGCGTCTGCATGCTGTTGGGATTGGGGGATATGCTGAGGCTACATATAAATATAGGTCAAGTGGGACGTTTTAGCGTGTGTTCCCTTAACCCACGCTGAGGAAGTCCTGCTCACGGGATGTAACGCGTACAGGGAAAGGAACCACGCAGAACGTCACCCACGATCGCTGCAGAGTACAGAGAGACGGTCCTGTACACATGCTGTTACATGCTGTTATGCTGACACTCGGCTTACAGAGTGTCCTTACATGTGAGTGCAACTTTTTATTGCTTGATTAAAAGTCTTTTTCTACCAGAGAGCACTAGATTTTTCCCTTTCTTTTTCCATATGATGTTATGATCGGTTTAAGCCATTGGGTCTGGATCTAAGGTGTCATTTCCATCCATTCGTTTCCTATGGGAGCTGGCAGCTGGAGCTCTGATTACACAGATTAAGCTTTGAGATCCATACGGGTCAAAGTAATGAGGTGAGAGTTCATCTGTCACTGGTGGAGGATATCTTTTGGTGTCATCTTTTTCACTTCCATTCTGGAATCCTTTGTCTGCTGGATCTTGCTGTGGATTGATTGATTTATGGACTTTTTTTCACACATGGACCTTATTATCACGATTATTTATTGTCTATGCACTTTTTAGTTTATATACTGGTCACAGTATTTATATTTGTTTATATTTGCGCTGCACTTTTTCTATACATAAATGCCACCTATCAGTGCAATCAGTCCCATCTGTCAGTGCCCATACGTGCCACCTATCAGTGCAATCAGTGCCACCTATCAGTGCCCATAAGTGCCACCTATCAGTGCAATCACTGCCATCTGTCAGTGCCCATAAGTGCCACCTATCAGTGCAATCAGTTCCATCTATCAGTGCCCATAAGTGCCACCTATCAGTGCAATCAGTGCCATCTGTCAGTGCCCATAATTGCCACCTATCAGTGCAATCAGTGCTATCTATCAGTGCCCACAAGTGCCACCTATCAGTCCCCATCTGTCAAACTGTCACAAAAAAAGTATCGGTAATCGGTATCGGCGAGTACTTGGGAAAAAAGTATCGGTACTTGCACTCGGTCTTAAAACAGTGGTATCGGGACAACCCTAAGAAAAAACTCACAGCAGCCAATCAGCAAATGGTTTTCAGTTTGAATTGTGACATTTACAGACACTGCTATGTACAGACATGGAGCTCTGTGTGTCTGATAGGGAACGTATTAAAGTGGAGATCCGGGCCAAATACAAAATGATACCTATGATGTCTGTCTGTCAGTGACATTCACATAGCAGTTTCTTGGTCCCAAATTTGTGGGAAAATCTGTTTGGGGAAGACCTTCCTGTACCAACATGACTGCACACCAGTGTAATGTCTCTAGTCCCCAAACACACCTGTAGCATGTCCACAGATTCCCACCATCTCCTGTGGTATTTCCACAGTCTTCTGTAGTGTTACATATAATGAACATTATGTACAACCCTTTGGTGATGTCAGGGCCACAGTTAAGGCCCCAATAACTCAGAAGTTGACCACCACTGTTCTACTGGAGTCCTCAGAGGTATTTGGCCAACACAAGGCAGGGACAATAGTAGCTTGGCTAAAAAATCTGAACTTAGCACTGGGCAGAGATGGGCCATCTGGGTCCTTGATGGCAGGACCAAGCTCTGATTTAGACCGAATTGTACTTTAACATGATATATAGACAGTTTTCTCATAGACAAAGGGGATGATTGTCCTGTCATTATCAAAGCACATAAAATCTGGAAGACAGACAAAGGCAGATTTGTGTGATGTCATAGTACGATTCTGTCGCTGGCAAAAAAAAAAAAAAAACGGGGACTTATTTTTACCTTCACCTATGGCATTGCTGCCCCCTATCAGAGCCTGTGAGGTGTCTCTTCCTTGCCGACATGAAATTCTGCATTTAGCCTGTTAGAGTGTGACTTTGGCTAAGGGAAAGTTGTAGCTACATTCCGGTTATGCTGATGCCAGCTCTGGCATAATCACCAGTATGGCATGGCTCTAAGTGGATCTCCACTTTGACTAAAGGCTTGAGTCACCTGCCATCCTTTAGATCCTGAAAGGAAGATCCTCCACCCCTCTACTATAGGGCCCAGCTCCACTAATCAGGGACTAATTGCTTCCTAAGAACTTTGTAGGAATTCCAAGATACAGGATTTGGCTTATCATGGTGGGAATGGTCACTTTATGGTAGGGTTTGGTCAGATTGGAGGCCGGCCTTAATATAGGTGAAATCATTTAAGTCTGCATAGGAGTATGGAGGATGTCTAGAGGAACAGAACTCATAGCATCTCCCATATCTTTTCATCCCACCCCATTGAATAAACAACACCCCATGTTGTATCCAAAGTCTTTTCCAAGAGGTCTTGGCAGATAAGAAAGGGGAAATGTTAGTCTATCAGCGGACCAATGTAGCAGTGTTTTCTATTTTCATGGAAACACAATCACTTAAGGTCCATCCGAAGTACATATATGTTGTTTTAGGGGGTTCCATGGTTTTCAGCTGCCGATTGGCTGTCATGTTGAAATAATTGGCGAGAATGCGAGTGAGAGCAATAGTTCTAGGGATATCTATCGTTGTTAATTCTAATCCAGTGGTCCCCAAACTGTGGCCTGCAGACCGGATGCAGCTCTTTGCTTTTATCTGCCCATTGAGGCTCTCTTCCTCCCACTGATACAAGGCTCTATTCCTACCACTTACCCCAACAATAGGGCACTATAGCGGGAAAATATTGTTACTGCGCTGGTCTGAATAGACGATGACACAAAATAATCTTAGTTAATAAAGTGCTGAATTCAGTGCAGTACTGTGCGTGATAAACCACAATAGGTGATTATCTGACTAAATGACAATGTCCAGCTCTTTCGAGCATGTGCAATTGCGTACTACTATGTGCGACTACTGTGCCAACAAACAAAATATATATATATATATGAGTGACAGTTTTCAGCTCTCTCGAGCATATACAATTTTTTTTTTTGAATATCTATATACCAATGTCCTACTCTCTCGAGTGTGTAATACTAAGTGCAACTATTATACCAACAACCAAATATAAATAAATAAATATGCATATCAATATCATAAACCATATGTGCAAAAAATGCATGAAAGTTCATAAATGTTCATAACACATCCCGGTTGACGTGGAAGTCACAACTTCACAGTTAGAGTCCAATAAGGGAATAAATATGATAATTAATCCTGGTGTTGTGTTTCTATTTCTTCCACCCGACAGAAATAAGTGCTACCACCACCAACTGCTGAAATGCGCACTCACCAGACTCCAGCTGGTAATGGGCCCCAAACTTATTCTGTTCCTGTCAGTGGATATATGCTCCTTGCTCCTCTCACACAGTGTTCCTTAGTGCCTCAAAAAACAAGGGGCTAATCATGGTGTAGTACGTAAAAAAGGTTTTTTTTATTTAAAAAGATAAAATCAGACTACTCACAAGGGAGGTGCTTTGAACCAGCACCTAGTATCTTTGGAAGTATCGGGCATAAACAGCCGCTCACCAGCTTGTTTTGGGGTGCGTGCCCGGCTCCTGCTTCACTGTGGTTCCACAGGTCAAAAACACTCCCTCTATGCGTTATCCACCTGGCTTCTACTAGTTTCGCAAATATGCGTCATCAGGAATAGGGCACTATGTCTTCCACTGATACCAATAGGGCACTATTTCTTCCACTGATACCAACAATGGGGTACTATTCTTTCCACTGATACCAATAGGGCACTATTTCTTTCACTAATACCAACAATGGGGTACTATTCTTTCCAATGATACCAATAGGGTACTATTTCTTCCACTGATACCAACAATAGGGTACTATTCTTTCCACGGATACCAACAATAGGGTAGTATTCTTTCCATTGATACCAACAATAGGGCACCATGTCGTCTACTGATACCAATGGGGCTCTATTTCTTCCACTGATACCGACAATACGGGTACTATTCTTCCCACTGATACCAATAGGGCACTATTTCTTCCACTGATACCAACAATGGGGTACTATTCTTCCCACTGATACCAATAGGGCACTATTTCTTCCACTGATACCAAAAATGGGGTACTATTCTTCCCACTGATACCAATAGGGCACCATTTCTTCCATTGATATCAACAATGGGGTACTATTCTTTCCACTGATATCAACAATGGGGTACTATTCGTATCAGTACTTACCGATGCATGGCGAGTGATCGTTGTAGTTTGCGTGGCAGAATCTCCCTGATGACAACGATGGGCAGTAGGATTTAATTGTGGTCCAGGATTTTCCTCACATTGTGGAATAGTCAAATCTAATTTGGGACTGCCAGAAGTAATTGCCCTGATCCTCAGTGTCACCTGGAAGGAAAGTGAGAGCATATCCGAATATTTTGGTTGCCACCAGAATAGAACAGGAATAAAGGGTAAATCTTCCCATGAGGACAGTTCCCATGATCGCTTTCTAAAAATAATTTTTCTCATATTGGAAAAATAGCCTCTCACTTCCTGTTCATTCTACAGGACAGGTCCATTCCTCCCCGACCTCCTGCCCTGTACATGCCATCCACATGCACATTACCTCTGTACTGGTGTGGGCTGTTAGACTCCAATGCCCTAAGGCTCCTCCCAACCTGTCTTAGAACGGCATTAACTCACCCATGACATCACTGTAGAAGGGCTCTACCTAGAAGGGATCCAGTACCGGATGACACTGTCTGATGTAACCAGACACTATTCTGGCACACAGCCACCTAGTGGCAGCCTAGCTAATTGCACCAGCCAAAAAAAGCCTTAGCTGTATTCCAAATTGTATATTTAACTCACAGAGGCGGCTCTAGGCTTTGTGAGGCCTTAGGCAAAACTTGACATGGGGCCCCACTCACACCGATGATGGGGAAAAATAATTCAAGGACACGAGCCTCTTCCCCACAACCCTGGCCAGAGGTTGTGAAGGTCTGCGGGGAGGGGGCTTATCGGAATCTGGAAGCCCCCTTTAACAAGTTGGCCCCCAGATCCTGCTCTTTAATAACGAAGGGACTGGGCCACCCGGCGATGTCATCTGTTGAACCCGCCCCTTGTGATGTCATTGACTGAGGGCATGCTGGGTCATTGACATCACAAGGGGTAGTGTCACCGATATTTACTGGATGTTAGGGATGCTGGTGGCCCCACTCCTAAATCAGGGCTCTTATTGCTACCTGAGCACAGCAACATTAAGGTCCTCTGTCCCTCAAAACTGGGGTAATGCATTGGGTAAGTTAGGCGGCCGCGAGGCCCCTGTGAGTGTGAGGCCTTAGGCGACTGCCTAATTTGCCTAATTAAAGAGCCGCCTCTGAAGACAACCATTGCAACCCTGAGAGTTCTTCCACTGCTTTGGACTCTTATATTTTCTTGGTGTGTTGGTGACATACAGTATATCTCTTGTTTTCTGCCACCCTGGGGGGCCCCAGTATAGTAGGAAGGGAGCTCACTGCAGAACATGTGAAAGGGCCAGTTGTGGGATCGTAGTAAAGGGCCCCAGGAGATAGATATATACAGGGCCGTCTTTAATATGGTTTGGGCCCTGGGCAAACATTTTTTTTGGGCCCCCCTTCAGCTTTTTTTGGGCCTGGCTGGTTCACATGTATGTGTTTTGGCGGTCCTCATTTGTGCAGGCACAGCATTGATTTGAATGTGCTGCCATGCCTTTGTTTCCTGCAGAAAAAAGGTGCATTCAGCATTTTAAAAATCAGTTGCCTTGAAATCCATTCTGCTTTTGCACCATGCTACTTACCTGCAGTTCTTGCACACACAAACGCACTGTGTTTTTAAAAGCGTGACCTAAACGTCTAAAAATGCAGCAAGTTTGACAGTGCGGGAACTGCAGATAAGTCACAGCAGACAGCAGAATGGACAGACAGTGCTGTATTTCATTGCTTGATGGGCATAGGTGTGCCGTGTGCGCAGCCTATTACATGAGGCATCAAATGAATGGGCTGCTGTGCCTGCACAAATGTGGGCCGCCAAAACACATACATGGGAACCAGTCAGGCCCAAAATAAGCCCATCAAGCAGTTAAATACAGACAGTAATGCCATGTGCTGAGGCCTTACTCAGCCTGGACTGCAGGTCTGGTCTGTGACTTAAAGAGTTCCTCTATTTTACACATGGCATGGCCTGGGGTCCCATGGTGCTAAAGCAGAATGGACAGACGGTGCTGTGACCCCATTCCATGCCATGTGTAAAATACAGGAACTTTTTAAAACACTGACCAGACTTGCAGTGAATCATCAAATATTATAAAGACTTTGGGCACACTCTACAGAAAACTTCTATTTACAATATAGCAAACAGTGACATACATTGAGGAGCAGGACATGAAGAAGTCAGCCTCGGGAAGAGCAAACTGGGGATGTTATAAAATCACATTCTAATTCACTTTTATATACAAGCAGCACCCAGTGGCAGGAAGGGAGAAGTGCATGTCTAAAGGGAAGCCAGGGGTGCTGTACATTTTAAAACACTGGGAAGGGAAGCAGTACTGTCACCTGGCTGCGTGCCGCTGATGATTTTCAGCCTGATTTGTGGACAGCACAGGGGCTTAACGGGCGGCAGGGCCGCCATCAGGAATTATGGGGCCCTTACACAGCTTCAGGCATGGGCCCCCTGGAGCAGAGAACGGGGGGTGCTGCCCCCTTAAATTGAGATACGGGGGGCAGGGCTGCCGGGAATTTAGAAGCGGGAGGCCCTTTACAAAAAAAAGATTTAATAAAGAAAAATATATATAAAAAAAGGGGTGTAGCCATCCAGGGCCCTGGGGACCTCTGGGCCCTTTAATAAAAAGAAATAAAAAATATATATAAAATATATATATATTTTTTTAAAAAGGGGGTTGCCATCTGGGACCTCTGGACCCTTTAATAAAAAATAAAAAAAATATATTAAAAATAAACACTTATAAAAAAAAAGTGGGGTTGCCATGCAGGGCCCTGGGGACCTCTGGGCCCTTTAATAAAAAAAATATATAAACAAAAATAAAAAAATAAACATTTATAAAAAATAAAAAAAAGGGTGTTTGCCACATGGGGCCCTGGGGACCTCTGAGCCCTTTAATAATTTTATATATATATATATATATATATATATAGAAATAAAAAGAAAAAAAAGAAAATATAAAAAAAATATAAAAAAAGGGGGGTTGTCATCTGGGCCTGGGGAACAACGGGCCCTGGGGACCTCCAGACCTCTAAAAAAAAATTGTCCCTTTAATAAAAAATAAAATAAAAATATATAAAATAACTATATATTTTTATTTAAAAATAAATAAAAAAAGGGGATTGTCATCTGGGGCCCTGGGGGCCTCCGGGTCCCTGGGGACCCCTAAAAAAAATTGTCCCTTTAATAAAAAATAAAAATATATTTTAAAAAATTGGCCCTTTAATAAAAAATAAAATAAAAATATATAAAATAAATATATTTTTTTTTATTTAAAAAAAAATAAAAAAAAAGGGGGTTGCTATCTTGGGCCCTGGGGGCCTCGGGTCCCTGGGGACTCCTAAAAAAAATTGGCCCTTTAATAAAAAATAAAAATATATTTAAAAAAATTGTCCCTTTAATAAAAAATAAAATAAAAATATATAAAATAAATATATTTTTTTTATTTAAAAATAAATAAAAAAAAGGAGGGTTGCCATCTTGGGCCCTCGGGCCTCCGGGCCCCTGGGGACCTCCGGACCCCCCCCAAAAAAAAAAAAAAAATTGTTTTTTTTTTTTTTTTTTTTTTTTTTCAAAGGGGGTTGCTTTGGGCCCCCAACAGTGACAGGGCCCTGGGCAGCTGCCCCTGTTTGCCCTATGGTAGAGACGGCCCTGGATATATATATATATATATATATATATATATATATATATATATATTGTAAACTTTGGGGGTTCTTAAGCTCCGCGAGACAAGTGCGTAAACCGTGTCAGTAAAGCAAAGGGTCTTTATTGGCGACCAAAACAAAACAAAATAATGCTTTCTTCAGCACCAAAAACGTCACAACAAAAGTCCTGCATGTTTCCGGCATAAATTAGAAAAAGTCTTTCTTCAGCAAAAACAACCAAAAGAAAGGCACATGCGTTTTTAGTAAGAAGTCCTCCAGTCCTTCCCTGCAGACACAGCTCCACTTCCAAACTACTCCAAAGGTCCTCACTGTGCAGCTAGCAGACTTCCATCTTGTCCTCACAGGTGCACTCTCCCAACTCACTCACCACCTCCAGCACCACTTCCTGCTTTAATGGGTGGTTCTCTGTGAGAGTTTAACACCTTGTGCGCTGGCTCCCAAGGTTTAGGAGTCGAGGCTCCGTCCCACCCAAATAACACTTTGGAGCCTCCAAAATTCCAGGCCCCAAACTACTTTATTAAGATAGAGAAGACTGCGAGCCAGTCCTCTCTGAATTAGCGCCTGCCTGGAACTTTTCACCCACTTTTGGGTGACCCCCTGAACCTTCTACCTCTATTTAAATGGACCATAGTCCAAATAGTGGTGCCGTATAGCACCCGTCCAGGACCCACCCCCGGTGTCCTGTACATATCCCCCCCCTCTGCCTCAACGTGGAGGTGTTGGAGGCAACAGTAGACACCATACAATGGACTCGGGAGAGGGCATCGGCATTCTGATGCTGTCTCCCGAGTCTGTGCTCTACCACGAAATTGAACTCCTGGAGAGAAAGGAACCACCTTGTTACCCTGGCATTGGTGTGCTTATTCTGTCTCATCCAGGTAAGCGGAGCGTGGTCTGACACCAAGCGGAACTTTCTGCCCAGGAGGAAATATCGCAGGGAGTCTAGAGCCCACTTGATGGCCAGACACTCCCGCTCCACCACCGCATAGTTTCTCTCAGCTGCCGTCAGCTTCCTACTAAGAAAAACCACAGGGTGCTCCTCCCCATTGATTTCCTAAGACAGGACCGCTCCCAACCCTTCACTTGAAGCATCTGTCTGTACTACAAAATCTTTTGTAAAATCTGGAGCTACAAGCACCAGATCTTGGCACAAAGCTGTCTTAAGCTTTGGAAAAGCTGTCTCGGCCTCGGCGTTCCACTTTATCATCACTGACTTTCTGCCTCTGGTCAGGTCGGTCAGTGGTGCAGCAACAGTGGCAAAGTTGGGGAAAAACCTCCTATAATAGCCAACTATGCCCAAAAACGCTCTGACCTGCTTCTTGGTTAGGGGACAGGGCCAGTCCTGTATGTCCTCCACCTTACTCATTTGGGGCTTCACCAGCCCTCTACCCACAATATACCCTAGGTATTTTGCTTCCTCCATCCCAATGGCACACTTCTCGGGGTTGATGGTGAACCCTGCTCTTCTTAAGGAGTCTACGACTGCCTGAACCCGGGGAAGGTGGGACTCCCAATCAGTGCTGAAGATGACTATGTCATCTAGGTAGACAGAAGCGTACCGTTGGTGTGGAAGCAGAGTTTTGTCCATGGCCCTTTGGAACGTGGCAGGGGCTGAGTGTAGACCAAATGGCATCCTCTTATATTGGAAGTGGCCTTCCGGGGTAGAGAAGGCTGTCTTCTCCCTGGCTTCCTTAGGCAGGGGAATCTGCCAGTACCCTTTTGTGAGGTCTAGCGTGGTAATGTACCTGGCAGGCCCCAACCTCTCAATTAGCTCATCTACTCGTGGCATGGGATATGCGTCAAACTTGGAGACATCATTAAGCTTTCTAAAGTCATTGCGGAGGGTGCCGTTGGGCTTGGGTACCAACACAATTGGACTTGACCATTCGCTCTGCGACTCTTCAATGACTCCAAGCTCGAACATTCTTTTAACCTCTTTGGACACTGCCACCCTATGAGCTTCTGGGATACGGTAAGGCTTTAACCTGACTTTTACATTGGGCTCGGTCACAATGTCATGCTCGATGACGTTGGTGCAACCGGGCAACTCTGAAAACATGTCTCTATTTCTTTGTAGAAACTCTTTTGTTTGCTGGGTTTGGGGCCTAGTCAGGGTAGCAGCAACCTGCACCAAGTCGATCCCTGCATGGTCCCCTGACTGTACCCCTACTGGCTGGCACCAGCCCAAATAGGGCTAGGTGCCACGGACTAGTTGAGGAGATGGGACAGTCAGGAAAGGGGTTAAATGAGTCTCTCCCCTCTTGAGTTCCCCCCTCCTTCCCCCTCCCTCTGGGAGGGTGATGCTCTGACAGATAGAGCCAATTAAAGATGCCCAGGGGGGAGGTATTTGGGGTGGGCAAGTGACAAAGGCTTCAAGGTGGGTTTCCCTCCCACCTTCTTCCTCTTACCCGCAGCAGCCCCCCAGCAAGTGAGCTCCTTACCTTCATTGGCTGTGTCATGGCTGAAGACCTGCTGGGTTTGATCCGGGAGCGGATGCGGTCCGATGGAGGCTTCCTGGCTCGCATCGCCGCCGACCTGGGGGTGCCTGGACCCTTCCCCTCGCCATGCCCAACTGTGGATGACCAGGTAAGGGGTCGGCGGGCCCCTCGTAGGGCCACCCGACCGCCTGTAAGGCTGAGTCCCAGTCCCCCTAAGGCTTCACAACGGCGCAGAGGCACCGCTGTATCTGTTGCTGGAAAGGGGGGAGGAAGGGGCGGGGCCAAATCGCGGGTCGACGTGGTAGCCCCGCCCCCTTTCTCTTCTGCTCCTCGTGTGTCTACACAGAGTGTGTGCCTCTCCCCCTCCCTGTACTCCATCATGGGTAATGCTAATGTGCATGTTTCCAGCTCCTCGAGTAGCGAGGAGGCTGGCTTAGCTGCAGACATCCCCTCCGCCCCTGCCCCCACTGTAGATGTCCCTGCTACTGACTTAGCAGTGAATGTGCAAGCCCATCCTGCCCATGCCGCTCGCAACCCCCCCCCAGGCACCTGTGGATGCGGATGCTGGGGAAGATATAGTGTGTCCTTCTCCTCACCTGAACACCTCCGCTGTCCCCCCCCATCGTCCACCCCCCCTCCTCCTGCGAGTTTCAGGAGCGATCGGTCCCGTAGACGGGACATGTGGTCGGACTCCAGGTCCTCTTCGCGTAGTTCTGGGCGTCATGGGCGGTACAGCAGAAGCCGTCGCCGTAGATCCCCTAGGCGTCACAGCAGACACTGGCGTAGATCCAGATCCTCCCGCTGGGGGTCACCATCCTCCTCTGGCAGCTCCTCCAGGAGCCGATCCAGGGGCCGCGAGGGTCGGCTTAGGTCTAGACAGGGTTCATCGAGGCGCTCCAGGCGGCCTTCTCACGCGGACCAGCCGTCCGGCGTGCCTGCTTCCTCTGTGGCTCCCGTGGCCACGACGGTTTCGGTGGCTTCATCTTCAGTGCCGGTTTTCCTTCCGCCTGTTCCCGCATACGCTCCTTCGGTATTGTCAGCTGCGATACCTCCAGTGATCCCTCCTCCTCCTCCATCTTCGGCAGTAACTGGTGAGTTTGACTTCGCAGGGGCCTGGGGGGCCGGGGGCGGGACGCATGCTTTGGTACCGGCTTTAAAAGCATTATTGTCGCAGCTGGAGCCCGGCTCCCAGGAGGCGGTTACGCCTCCTACGGGCAGGCGTCCTCCGTCTTCGCCAAGGGCCGGTGTACACAAGGAGTCCTTTTTCTGTGGGATTAGCCCGTTAGGATCACACGTTACTGAAGACATCAAACAAAAAATTCGGGAAAATAAGTACATAGATATATGGTCTTTGGTTTCAGCTGATCAGCATACCATTGATAAGCCCTATACTGACAGGTCTTTTGAGCGTAGGCCCCGGGTTGCCAGGACAATAGGTAACTGGTTGCAGGCTTTTGCCGTGCTGGGTGGTATTATGGGGGAAAAACACCCCGAGCGCTGTTCGGAGCTCTTCGTCTATTTGGACTCAGTATACAACGCCTATAAGTCCCATGGCGGCAGCGCTTGGTGGAAATATGACAAAGAGTTCAGAAGACGCTTGGCGTTGCAACCCGAGGTGGGTTGGGGCTGCAAGGCGACGGATGTCTGGCTGCGGCTTATGATGGCGCAGAGGCAGACTCCCTTTCTTGGCGGGGCCGCTGCCTCCTCAGCAAGTCAGCAGGGCGCAGCGGCCACAAAGAGACCCGGAACATGCTTGCTCTTTAACGAGGGTCATTGCAAGTTCTTCGTCTTGTGCAAGTTCAAGCACGAGTGCTCCTCTTGCGGTGGCACCCACGGGGCAGTTCGCTGCCCCCGCGGCGCAAAACCGGTGCATAGGGGTACAGGGCCTGTTGAAGAGAAAGACGCCGGTGAGCATGGAAGAGATGCTCCCCTGGCTAGAGCGTTACCCCAATAGGTCGGAGGCTGAGCAGTTGCGCATAGGTTTTTTGTACGGTTTTCTTATCCCCTTCATTCCCTCAGATTCACACCAACTGGCTGGCAATTTGCAATCGGCTGCGCTTTACCCGGATGCCCTGCGGGACAAGGTTAGTAAAGAGGTTAATTTGGGTCGCATTGAGGGTCCGTTTTCATCCCCACCATTTCCTAACTTGAGGGTTTCTCCTTTGGGAGTGGTCCCCAAGAAGGAGAGCGGTAAGTTTCGGTTAATTCACCATTTATCTTATCCCAGGGGCTCATCGGTTAACGACGGCATCTCAAAGGATGAGGCGTCTGTTTCCTATGTCTCCTTCGATAAGGCTGTGTTGTTGGTCCAACGGGCCGGCAGAGGTGCCATGATGGCTAAAACTGACATTGAATCGGCTTTTAGGCTGCTGCCGGTGCACCCGGATTGCTACCACCTTCTGGGTTGCTGTGTGGATGGCCTCTTCTATTATGACACTTGTTTGCCTATGGGCTGCTTCATATCGTGCCACTATTTCGAAATGTTCAGTTCCTTTTTGGAATGGGTGGTACGATGTGCAACGGGTTGTAGATCCATCATTCATTATTTGGATGATTTTCTGATAGTAGCCCCGGCCGAATCTTCTCAGTGTCAATTTTTGCTGGATTTTTTTTTCTGTGCTGTGATGAGCAGGTTCGGGGTTCCGCTTTGCGCAGAAAAAACGGAGGGCCCAATCACCAGGCTGTCCTTTCTGGGCATTGAAATCGATTCCCTTGAGATGGTCTTTCGGTTACCAGCAGATAAGCTCGAAAAGCTATTAGGCTTGATCGAGGGGTTTTGTGAAGTTCAAAAAGTTACTCTGCGGCAATTGCAGTCGCTATTGGGCCTCCTCGTCTTTGCATGTCGTATCATGCCGATGGGTCGTGTTTTTTTACGCCGGTTGTCTCTGGCCACCAAAGGGGCCAAGAGGCCTGAGCATCGCATCCGACTGACTTGTTCCCTAAAAGCGGACCTGTCAGTGTGGCGGCGTTTTTTGGGCACATACAACGGGCGCACGTGTTTCCTGTCGGTCGAAATAGGCAATCAGGAATTGTCTATTTTCACTGATGCGGCTGGTTCGGGAGGGTACGGCGCGATTCTCGGGGCGAGCTGGAGCGCGGAATCATGGCCACTAGAGTGGCAGGAGCAGGGGTTATGTCACAACCTGACTCTCCTTGAGCTTTTTCCCATCGTCGTGGCGGTTGAACTTTGGGGGGAGCAGCTCAGGGACAAAAAGGTATGCTTCTGGACCGACAATAGCAGTGTGGTGCATTGCATCAACGGTCTGTCTTCCTCTTCGCTGCCGGTTCTGGCCCTACTCCGTCATCTGGTGCTCAGATGCCTGGAGTATAATATCTGGTTCAGATCTCGTCATGTCCCAGGTGTTGATAACGTTATCGCTGACTTATTGTCTCGTTCTCGTTTCCAGGAGTTCCGGTCTCTTTGCCCGGGTGCGGATCAGGAAGGCCTGCCTTGCCCGAAGTCCCTATGGACCCTGGTGTCAGGACTTTGATGCCCCTCATTGCTGCTTCGGTGACTCCGGCTACCTGGTCCAATCATGGTAAGGCGTGGAATGCCTGGTTGGGGGTGGCGGGCGGCAGGGACGTGGCTTCCTGTGGGAATTTACGTTTTCAGGTTACGGTGGACTATTTGTTGAATTTGGAGCTTTCTGGTTGTTCCGCCGCGGTGGCTCAACGCCGCATGGGGGGGGTTGGTTTTCACTTAAAGCTGCACGGGTGGCAGGACTGCACAAAGCATTTCGGTATCCTGCAGGCATTAAAGGGTTGGCGGAAAAGGCACGGGAAAAAGGACGCTAGGCGTCCGGTTTCCTTTGCCTTGCTGAACTCCCTTGTTGGGGCTACGGTTACGGTGTGTTCCTCTCCTTACGAAGGGCTTGTTTTTTCTACTGCATTTTGCCTGGCTTTTTTCGGAGCGTTACGGATAAGCGAGCTAGTGGCGTCCGCGACTACGGGTCCTGGGGGCCTTTTCAGGGATGACAACCTACTGACTAACGGTGTGTTGCAGGTTCGGGTGAGAAGGTCTAAAACGGACCAGCTGGGAAAAGGTTCTTGGTTGTGCCTTGGGGCAGTGGGGGGCACACTTTGTCCAGTTGCAATGGTAACGGAGTTCCTGAAGGTGAGTCCTGTTGGGGAAAAGTTTTTGGTGCATGCTTCGGGGGCCCCCCTTACACGGTACCAGTTCAGTTCGGTTTTCAAACGCTGCCTTGTGGCTGCCGGGTTTTCAGCGAACGATTTTGGCACACATTCATTCAGAATTGGTGCTGCTACGGAAGCGGCTAGGGCCGGGCTAGCAATGGGTGACATTCAAAGAATTGGTCGGTGGAAGTCGGGGTGCTATGCAGGTTATGTTCGCCCGGAATTGCTGCTATAATGAATTTTCCCCCTTTTTCAGGTCCTCGTGCGCCGGTGGTGCACATTCTGGGCCATTCATATATCCATCGGGCCGCGCAGAGGGCCATCTGTCGGCCGGGCTGCAGGTCCCTGGGATTTCCAGTGGAGGTTCATTGGAGAGGTATTGGGGGTCTCTCCTGGTCTCGGATATTGATGGAAGCCTTTCAGATTGGCGGAGTATCTCGGTCGCCGGTGGTGTTGGTAATCCATGCAGGGGGGAACGATATTCGCTCCCTGCGGGTTCCGGAGATCATTACCCTAATGAGAATGGATTTGGAGAGAATGGTGTTTCTTTTTTCGGAAATCATGTTGGTTTGGTCCGAAATTGTCCCTCGGATCACCTGGCAGGAGGATAGGGATGCGGCTGCAATTGAGAGAGCTCGCAGAACAATTAACGCCCGCATGTCCCGGTACGTCAGGGCCAGGTCAGGGGTAGTGGTGAGGCACAGGCAGCTGGAAGGGGACAATAGGCGGCTCATGGGTCAGGATGGGGTCCATCTCAATGATATCGGGCTCGATATCTTTTTGTCTGGCCTTCAGGATGGCATTGAACAGGCCCTTTACATCATGGGTGGGGGTCGGAGCCCAGTTTGAGGGGCTGTGCTCCTCCTGTGGCGGTAATATTAATGAAGGAACGGGGAAAGGCTATTATGCCCGTCGGTTTAGGCCGGCGGCTGGCTGGTTGCTTCCCCCTTGTAATCTTACCATGAGATGGTACTAAAGGTTTACAGATGTTTTATGGTTAAATAAAAAATAAAGCTGTGGCCGACCCCTACGTCCATTCAAGGATAACATGTTGTCCGAGTCTTTATTTTATGGTTAAGGGGTGAGACGAACACATGGGTACGGGTTAATGGGTTGTTCAGGTAGTCTGGCTGGCACCGGCCCAAATAGGGCTAGGTGCCACGGACTAGTTGAGGAGATGGGACAGTCAGGAAAGGGGTTAAATTAGTCTCTCCCCTCTTGAGTTCCCCCCTCCTTCCCCCTCCCTCTGGGAGGGTGGTGCTCTGACAGATAGAGCCAATTAAAGATGCCCAGGGGGGAGGTATTTGGGGTGGGCATGTGACCAAGGCTTCAAGGTGGGTTTCCCTCCCACCTTCTTCCTCTTACCCGCAGCAGCCCCCCAGCAAGTGAGCTCCCACCCTCCCGCCCTTGTTTCCCGTTTTATTACACAGTTTCAGGTGTTTAAAAAAAAAAAGAGGATCGAATGTAATAAAGTTATAAAAAAAAAAAAAAAAAAAAATTGGTCAAGCGAGTTTTGTACTGAGGAGATATGACGGTGGTTATTGCTGTATTTTATTACAATTTTAAGGTTTTGGTTTTACAGGCATTGTTTGTTCACGTTATGATGTGAGATATTTATTGTTAAGTCACAGCTGGCGGTAATATTAATGAAGGAACGGGGGAAGGCTATTATGCCCGTCGGTTTAGGCCGGCGGCTGGCTGGTTGCTTCCCCCTTGTAATCTTACCATGAGATGGTACTAAAGGTTTACAGATGTTTTATGGTTAAAGAAAAAATAAAGCTGTGGCCGACCCCTACGTCCATTCAAGGATAACATGTTGTCCGAGTCTTTATTTTATGGTTAAGGGGTGAGACGAACACATGGGTACGGGTTAATGGGTTGTTCAGGTAGTCTACCGCGGACACTTGTTCTCTGTCTCTCCAGGGTTTCAACAAATTGATGTGGTAGATCTGGTATGGTTTTCTTTTCCCCGGCTGGTGTACCTTGTAATCTACCTCACCGACTTTCTCTACTACCTCAAATGGGCCCTGCCACTTGGCCAAGAATTTACTCTCTACCCTGGGTATTAGAACAGCCACCCGGTCTCCTACTTGGAACTGTCTAATTTTAGCCGACCTGTTATACACTCTCCTTTGGGCATCCTGAGCCTTCTGCATGTGCTCCTTCACCAGCGGCATCACCTTAGCCACCCTCTCTCGCATTTTAGAGATATGCTCTACCACCGTTTTGTGTGATGAGGACTCACTTTCCCATGTTTCTTTTACCAGGTCGAGTAACCCCCGGGGCCTTCGTCCATACACTAACTCAAATGGCGAGAAACCTGTGGATGCTTGTGGGACCTCCCGGATAGCAAACAACAGGGCAGGGAGTAACATATCCCAATCCTTCCCATCTTTCTGGACTACTCTTTTCAACATGGACTTTAGGGTTTTATTAAATCTTTCGACTAGGCCATCGGTCTGTGGGTGGTAGAGGGATGTCCGCAACTGCTTAATTTGAAACAATTTGCACAAGTCCGCCATCACCTTTGACATAAAAGGGGTACCCTGGTCTGTCAAGGATCTCTTTGGGAAACCCAGTTCGTGAGAACATTTGAAACAATTCCCTGGCAATGGCCTTAGAGGAGGTCTTCCTCAAAGGGACAGCTTCTGGATACCTAGTTGCGTAATCTAGGATGACCAATATGTATTGGTGCCCCCGTGCCGACTTTACCAGGGGTCCCACCAGATCCATAGCGATCCGCTCAAACGGGTCTTCGATAATTGGCAAGGGCACCAGAGGGTTTCTATAGTGTGGCACTGGGGTGGTTAACTGGCAAATGGGACAAGACGCACAGTATCTTTTAACCTCGGCCTTCAACCCTGGCCAGTAAAACTGGTCGTTTATCCTGGCCTCTGTTTTCTCCGCCCCCAGGGGTCCTCCCAGTGCATCGTTGTGGGCTAGATCGAGGAGCATCCGCCTATACGGTTGGGGAACCAGCAACTGCTCTATAGTTTCCCCTTGGGTCTCAGCGAACTCGATACAGTAAGTCCCCCTTCAACGCAAAGTGAGGGAACCTCTGATCTGCGTCTGGCATTTGTGGGACCCCATCAATAACAGAAACCTGCTCTCGAGCATTGACCAAGGTAGGGTCCCGTAATTGGACGGTACCAAATCCACCCCTGGACACATCTAGATCTGGATGTACTGGCCTTGAGGATGTTTCCCCTTCATCCTCCTCAACCGGGGAGAGCTCCTCATCATCCTCCCCCAGCATAACTTGTAATGGGAAGACTTCCCTCCCCTCAGAGATGAACTCGGGTTTAAGACCTGGGTCAGGGGCATTATCCTCCACATTAGCATTCCCTGCGACTTCATTATCAATGGCAGGTATTTCTATATCAGAGGGGTGTATTTCAGGTCCAGACCCCTCGGACCCTGTCCCTTCCAGGCCCAGTGTCCCCAGTTCCCCTGGTGGTGCCATTTGTACCTCGTTCCATAGTTCCAGAAATAGTGGACAGTCCCCCCCCACTATGATGTCATGAATTAAACTGTTTACCACCCCGACCTCCTGTGTAACTGAGGCATGGCCATAAGAGACAGTCACCGGGACCAAGGGGTACTCCTTGGTATCCCCATGAATACATACCACCCGAAGAGTTTTAGTCACTGGTCCAAGCCTCCCAAGTACCCTGGCATGTACTAATGTTACCATACTACCAGAGTCCAGTAGGGCCCTGGTAGGAAGGTGGTTCACCCACACTTCACACTCAAACAGTCCTGCAGCCAGATCAAGATGAGTGGTACACACACTTTGCACATAGAAGGAGCTTCTCCGACCAGTTCCGCACTCCATAGACTCCTCCTGCAGTGGGTATTGTGCCCGGGTATGCCCCCAGGACCGACATCGCCAACATTGTATGTCTCCCATCTTTGGTACAGGAACCGACCTCCGTGGTTCTATGGCAGATGGTGTAAACCTGCGGACGCCAACATCTGGCAAGGCTTCTCTCCTCAGGGTGGTGGCTGGTCTGGGTGTCCTTGGTGTGGGTTCTCGACGCTTGGCAGGCCCAAGCAGGTCCTCCACCACGGTGTACCGTTCAACCAGCTCGACCAGCTGATCAGCGTTGGTAGGGTTTCCATGGCTTACCCAGCGCTGTAGGTCATCTGGCAGGGACCGTAGGTACCACTTCATCACCTCGTTCCACCATTTGTGGGCCTGACAATTTTTCTGGCTGCAGCCATTTTTTAACTAACTGGATTAGTTCATGCATCTGGGACCTGGGTGGTTGGTCTGATTTGTACCGCCAGCGATGCACCCTCTGAGCCCGGACAGCTGTAGTAACTCCCAGGCGGGCCAGGATCTCAGCTTTTAGACGTTCATAGTCTTTGATGTGCTCAGCTGGGAGGTCAGCTGGGAGGTCAAAATAGGCCTTTTGCGGGTCACCAGTGAGGAAAGGGGAGATAATGCCGGCCCATTGGTCCCGGGGCCATGCTTCTCTCTCTGCTATCCTTTCAAAGGTGGTAAGAAAGGCTTCCACGTCATCGCTGGGTGTTAGTTTTTGCAAGAAATGGCTGGCTCTAACAGACACTGGGTTGCTAACGGCAACGGCCGATTGCTCTTGTCCCTGAGCCAGCCGCTGTACTGCCTCCTGCAAGGCAGCCACCTGTGCTTGAGTGGACTCCTGCTGGGCTTTAAACTGGGCGGCTAGCAGCCGTGTGTTTTCCTGCTGCTGAGCCATCGCTTCCTCATGGCGACGGTTGGCGTCCGCTGACGCTTGCTGCTGGGTCACGGTGGCTTGTGCCAAAGTCCTAATGACCTCTTCCATGTCATTGCGTGCTGTTTGTTAATAGTGTTGCTCACGAATATTCGTATTGCGAATATTCGGCTCGAATATGGCATATTCGAGTATTCGCGATATATTCCGAATTTCGCGGTGAATATTCGCTATTTCGAATATTCGTATTTTTTCAATTTTTTTTTTAGAACAGATCACATCCTAGACATCCCCGTCGACGTGTAAAAGCATTGCTGGTATGATTAGAGACCTTGGGCCGAGTAGCTGCAGCGATCCTTTTATATTGCCGAATATTCGCAATGCGATTATTCGGCAATAGCGATATCGCGCGATTATCTTCTTCGCCCTATCTGCCGCCACAGAGCGATTATTTCACTTTCATTTTTAAAACAGATCACATCCTAGTGATCTCCTTCGACGTCTAAAAGCATTGCTGTTATGATTAGAGACCTTGGTTCGAGTAGCTGAAGCGATCTTTTTATATTGCCGAATATTCGCAATGCGAATATTCGGCAATCGGAATATTGCGCGATTATTTACTCCGCCCTTCTGCATCAGAGCCAATCAGAGTTCTCCTTCCACACTCGTCATAGGTTAGCAACCAATAGGAACCTGCCTGTATGGGCATTATATAAGGTCACTCCCAGCAGCATTTCATTGCAGATCCAGAAGTTGGCTAGAGAGTGTGGAGACTGTGTCTGTGTTGCTGGTATTTTGCATCTTGCATCATCAGCATAGTGCTTCATCGTTGCTATTTTCTACTTACTGATTCCAGTGGATAATTTCCAGTTCATAATCATAAACTGCTTTTTTCAAAGCAATACACCCAAGAGCTTTTTTAAAAGCTAATTTTTGTTTTCTGCTGTGTTGTTCAACTTGTGCTAGTGTAGTAAGTTGCAGCTTAGCTATTGACTGCTTCTTATTGATTTAAGTGCAGATTTCCTGATTCCTGAAAGGCCCAAGAGCTTTTTTAAAAGCTAATTTTTGTTTTCTGCTGTGTTGTTCAACTTGTGCTAGTGTAGTAAGTTGCAGCTTAGCTATTGACTGCTTCTTATTGATTTAAGTGCAGATTTCCTGATTCCTGAAAGGCCCAAGAGCTTTTTTAAAAGCTAATTTTTGTTTTCTGCTGTGTTGTTCAACTTGTGCTAGTGTAGTAAGTTGCAGCTTAGCTATTGACTGCTTCTTATTGATTTAAGTGCAGATTTCCTGATTCCTGAAAGGCCCAAGAGCTTTTTTAAAAGCTAATTTTTGTGTTGTTCATTTTAGTTAGATTTCTGTATAGTAAGTGTACATACTGTTGGTGTACATTTATTGCAGCTAGCTTACTTTAGTGTGTGTTTAGTGTCTGTGTTCTGTGTTTAAAAAAAAAAAAAAAAGTTATTAGTTAGTGTTTCTTTAGGTAATTTTTTTGTAGTTGTAGTCCTTGTCAGTTAGTGTTTTAAAAAAAAAAAAAAAATTAGCTTTAGTTTATAGTCATATACGTTTGTGTAAGCAGTTAGTGTTTGTTTAGTGCATTTCTTTTTATTTTTTGTAGTTCTTGTCTTTGGTGTACTAGTTTTATTATAGTTTAGTAGCTGTCTGTGTACGTCTTTGTCTGCGTGCCTGTCTTTTAAAAAAACACCAAAAAACATTTTACACACATTTCCCCCCTCCCAATAAAGTTTACCCCCCCCACACACATCAGCAATCATGAGCGGCATCCGTGGCAGCAGGGGTAGGGGAGTTACTCCCAGTGCTGGGTCGCTGCCAGCACGGGGTACCTCTCGTGCCCCTACTATTGGTAGAGGATCGGGTGGAAGGGGAGTCCGCCTCATGCGTGAATTTTTTACATCTGGCAGCCGCCCGATATTGCCATCTCAGGCTCAAGTAGTGGTGGACTACATGGGGCACAGCAGTGCCACTGAGTCGTCGGTCCCGACTCCCAGTAGTTCCACCATTACACCGTTGCCTGTAGTACCCCCCCCCAGCCCCCAAGAGTCCAGCATCTTACTGTTCGACAGCGACAGTGAGAGGGATGTCTTGGTGGAGGCCATGCATCGGGCAGAGCTCCAGCTCTGTCCTGATGGTCAGGACCTTTTTGAAGGGATGGACGAGGAGGATGGGATACCTGCTGTCAGTATCCCAGAGACATCCCTTCAAAGTGGTGCTGCTGTTTTGGTGCAGGAAACAGCAGCACCTAGTCAGACCCAGGCGTGGGTGAGTGGACAGCGGAGCCAGGCTATCGGCTCCATGTCAGCTGGTTCCCTCAGACCACATCTCAGCCCTTGGTCTGACATCTCTGGGGGCGATGAGGAGGGTGACCCATCATGGTTTCCATCTGGCTCGTCGGCTCACTGCGTCAGTGACGACGGGGAAGTTAGGCACCCTGCGGAAACTGTGCGCCAGGTCACCACCAGGGAGACCAGCGTCAGGGTCTCCACTGGACATGGCAGCAGGAGGTGTCAGCAGCAGCAGCAGCAGCAGCAGCAGCAGCAGCAGGCAGCTCCACCTGTGCGTACCGAGTCCCAGCAGGTGCAAGTCAGCGTCACCCCATCTGACGGGAGGGTGGCGCTGAAGTCACCTGTCTGGGCCTACTTCACCCTGGTGGCAGACAACCCTCTAGTGGCCATCTGCCGGATCTGTTCAGTCAGGGTGAAGAGAGGGAAGCATTTGGCTCGGGTGGGTACCACAGCCCTGAACCAGCACCTGAGGATAAATCACTGGCGGGTGCATGACGAGATGAAGCGTGGTGGTGGTAGCAGCGCCACCACCACAAGTGAGCAGGGTACAGCAGCCCCTGCCACAGCTTCATCTCTTCCCAGCAGGTCATGCCCCCCCGCTCCCTCTAGTAGTGGTACTGGTACCGGCAACCAGACCTCTACTTTGACAGCACCCTCCGCGTCTGTGTCCCGCACTGCCGTCCGGCGCCAGGCGACTATTTCAGACGCCTTTGAACGCAACACTCCTTTCCCCACCGGAGACCGACGTGTGCGTTCCCTCAATGGGCTTCTGGCAAGGGTTATTGCCCAACATCTTCTGCCCTTCAATATCGTGGACAGCAACCCCTTTAGACAGATGTTGGAACAGGCCCAACCCCAATGGCATGTCCCCAGCCGCCATTTCTTTGCCAGGACTGGTGTCCCTGCCCTACACCAGCACATTGTGAAGAATGTAACCCTGTCGCTGGATCACGCTGTCAGTGACAGGATGCATCTGACAATGGATGGCTGGACCAGCAGGCATAGGCAGGGGCGCTACATAAGCTTTACTGCCCATTGGGTTTCCCTCCAAGGCGCCGGGGAGGGATCGGCGGCAACAGATTTTGTGGTGCCGCCCCGGGGTGTCCAGGGGAGAACTGCTGGTCTCCGTCAAGCCTCTGTCTCCGCAGCTGCTGAGCCTCCCAGCAAGCGCCCCCGTAGCTACTCAGGTGTGGTGCACGTGCGCTGTCAGGCCGTGCTCCAGCTTGTTAGCTTAGGGGACCGGAGACACACTGGACAAGAAGTGCTGACCGCACTTCAGGCTCAGGTCCAGAAGTGGCTGACACCCCGAAGGATCCAGGCAGGTATGGTTGTCTGTGATAACGGCAGCAACCTACTCTCCGCCCTTCAGGCTGGCAGTCTGACTCACGTGCCCTGTCTGGCACATGTCCTCAACCTAGTGGTGCAGAAGTTCATGCGCACCTATCCTGGGTTGAGTGACATTGTGCTAAGGGTGCATAGGATTGCCAGCCACTTCAGGCGCTCCCCAACCGCTACTGCGTCCCTGTCCAAGTGGCAGCGGGTCAACAGGCTGCCCCCTCACAGGCTGATTGTGGACAGTGTGACGCGGTGGAACTCCACCCTCCAAATGCTGGAGAGGTTGTGGGAGCAGCGAAGGGCAGTGAGGCAGTACCTGCTGGAGCAACCCACTGCCGGCCCAGCACCAACACTCCCGTACATCACCTGTGCGGAGTGGGGGCAGATACACCAGGTCTGCCAGGTGTTGGGCCCTTTTGAGCAGGCGACCAAGATGGTCAGCAGGGAGCATGTCGGCCTTAATGACGTGCTCCCTATAGTGTTCGTGCTGGAGAGGACACTAGATCGCCTGCTCGAAGCTGGGGAGAGTGCCTTGGTGGAGCAGGAGGAGGCAGCACTGCTCCACCGAGACCAGGGCCAGGACGAGGAGGAGGAGGAGGATGATGATGATGAGGAGGAGGTTGCTGGTGTCGTCCTGGAGTTAGGGCCTGGTCAGGAGGGAGAGCCGGTGTTGGGGGCAGCGATAGTCCGGGGGTTGGGCATCTCTGAGCGTGATCAGCAGCGCCTCAGGGCTGAAGAGTCTGACCTCATTGACCTGGGCAGCAGTGAGGAGTCACAGCGGGCTGCGCTCTTCCCCATGGCTGCCCACATGCTGAGATGCCTCAGGAGGGACCCCCGGGTTAAGACCATCAAGGGCAGGGATGATTATTGGATGGCCACCCTTTTGGATCCCAGGTGCAAGGGGAAAGTGGAGCAGTTCATCCCAGCCAGCCGGAGGCAGCGCCGGATGGAGGAACTGCAGGCAGGCATTGTCAGCCGGTTGGAGCAGGCAACTCCCCGGCCTCCAGTTGTCACCCCTCATCTCACCCAGCAGGTGTCTGCACCCAGCAGCAGCCGAGCAGGGGACCTAATGGAAGAGATGAGGATGTTCTTCCAATCGGATCAACCCAGTACCAGCAGCAGCAGAAGCAGTCACCACCAGCGGCTGGCCCACATGGTGGCAGATTACATGGCGTCCGCCGGTGCTTCGGAGAGTATGAATACCGACGACCCCATGGAGTACTGGGTTGCCAGATTGGACACCTGCCGCGAGCTCGCTCAGTATGCGCTGGAGCTATTGTCTTGCCCCCCTCCAGCGTACTATCTGAGCGGTCATTCAGCGCGGCAGGTGGGGTGGTCACGGACAAGAGGACCCGTCTGTCCACAGACTCCGTGGACAGACTCACATTCATAAAGATGAATGAGTCCTGGATCGGCGGTGACTTTCTGGCACGCGCCGTCGGTTCAGGGCGCTGAAGGGTCCCTTGTCATGCATTCCCTGATCTATTTACAGTGCTGAAAAAAATTATTTGAACACCTGAGTAAATCAATGTAAATATTTGGTAGAGTAGGCTGTGTTTGCAATTACAGCGGTCAAACCTTTCTTGTAGTTTTTCACCAGCTTTGCACACACTGTAGGAGGGATATTTGACCCACTCCTCCACACAGATCTTCTCTACATGAGTCAGGTTTCTGGGCTATCGCTGAGAAAACCGGAGTTTGAGCTCCCTCCAAAAATTCTCTATTGGGTTTAGGTCTGGAGACTGGCTAGGCCACGCCAGAACCTTGATATGCTCCTTACAGAGCCACTCCTTGGTTATCCTGGCTGTGTGCTTTGGGTCATTGTCATGTTGGAAGACCCAGCCTCCACCCATCTTCAAAGCTCTAACTGAGGGAAGGAGGTTGTTGCCCAAAATCTCGCAATACATGGCCCCGGACATCCTCTCTTTAATATAGTGCAGTAACCCTGTCCCATGTGCAGAAAAACACCCCCAAAGCATGATGCTACCACCCCCATGCTTCACAGTAGGGATGGCGTTCTTGGCATGGTACTCATCATTCTTCTTCCTCCAAACACGGTTAGTGGAATTATGACCAAAAAGTTAAATTATGGTCTCATCTGACCACATGACTTTCTCTCATCAGTCCTCTGGATCAGTGAAGACACCTATGTCACAAGTTATTTGCCACTCTATACTACTATTACCACTGCTGCTGCTGCTGCTGTTCATGGCAGCTCTTTCCCGAGTCATTTCACACTATATTGTCTACTGCTACTAATACTGCTGCTGCTCACGACACCTATGTCACTAGTTATTTGACACTATGGACTACTATGGTCACTACTGACGCTGTAAAGTCCTGCCCACGTGTTTAGATGTACTATGTCTGCAGTCTCTGACCATCTCCTGTACTATGTCTGCAGTCTCTGACAATCTCCTATACTATGTCTGCAGTCTCTGACAATCTCCTGTACTATGTCTGCAGTCTATGACAATCTCCTGTACTATGTCTGCAGTCTGACCATCTCATGTACTATGTCTGCAGTCTGACCATCTCATGTACTATGTCTGCATTCTCTGACAATCTCCTGTACTATGTCTGCAGTCTATGACAATCTCCTGTACTATGTCTGCAGTCTGACCATCTCATGTACTATGTCTGCAGTCTGACCATCTCATGTACTATGTCTGCAGTCTGACCATCTCATGTACTATGTCTGCAGTCTCTGACCATCTCCTGTACTATGTCTGCAGTCTCTGACAATCTCCTGTACTGTGTCTGCAGTCTCTGACCATCTCCTGTACTATGTCTGCAGTCTCTGACCATCTCCTGTACTATGTCTGCAGTCTCTGACAATTTCCTGTACTGTGTCTGCAGTCTCTGACCATCTCCTGTACTATGTCTGCAGTCTGGCCATCTCATGTACTATGTCTGCAGTCTGACCATCTCATGTACTATGTCTGCAGTCTCTGACAATCTCCTGTACTATGTCTGCAGTCTATGACAATCTCCTGTACTATGTCTGCAGTCTGACCATCTCATATACTATGTCTGCAGTCTGACCATCTCATGTACTATGTCTGCAGTCTCTGACCATCTCCTGTACTATGTCTGCAGTCTCTGACAATCTCCTGTACTATGTCTGCAGTCTATGACCATCTCATGTACTATGTCTGCAGTCTGACCATCTCATGTACTAGGTCTGCAGTCTGACCATCTCATGTACTATGTCTGCAGTCTGACCATCTCATGTACTATGTCTGCAGTCTGACCATCTCATGTACTATGTCTGCAGTCTCTGACCATCTCATGTACTATGTCTGCAGTCTCTGACCATCTCCTGTACTATGTCTGCAGTCTCTGACAATCTCCTCTACTATGTCTGCAGTCTCTGACAATCTCCTGTACTATGTCTGCAGTCTCTGACAATCTCCTGTACTATGTCTGCAGTCTATGACAATCTCCTGTACTATGTCTGCAGTCTGACCATCTCATGACATGTCTGCATCTCCTCTCATGTACTATGTCTGCAGTCTACCATCTCATGACATGTCTGCATCTCTGACTCTCATGTACTATGTCTGCAGTCTCTGACCATCTCCTGTACTATGTCTGCAGTCTCTGACAATCTCCTGTCTATGTCTGCAGTCTGACCATCTCATGTACTATGTCTGCAGTCTGACCATCTCATGTACTATGTCTGCAGTCTGACCATCTCATGACTATGTCTGCATCTCATCTCATGTACTATGTCTGCAGTCTGACCATCTCATGTACTATGTCTGCAGTCTGACCATCTCATGTACTATGTCTGCAGTCTGACCATCTCATGTACTATGTCTGCAGTCTCTGACCATCTCCTGTACTATGTCTGCATTCTCTGACAATCTCCTGTACTATGTCTGCAGTCTATGACCATCTCCTGTACTATGTCTGCAGTCTGACCATCTCATGTACTATGTCCGCAGTCTGACCATCTCATGTACTATGTCTGCAGTCTGACCATCTCATGTACTATGTCTGCAGTCTGACCATCTCATGTACTATGTCTGCATTCTCTGACAATCTCCTGTACTATGTCTGCAGTCTGACCATCTCATGTACTATGTCTGCAGTCTGACCATCTCATGTACTATGTCTGCAGCAGTCTGACCATCTCATGTACTATGTCTGCAGTCTCTGACCATCTCCTGCAGTCTGACCACAATCTCATGTACTATGTCTGCAGTCTGACCATCTCATGTACTATGTCTGCAGTCTGACCATCTCATGTACTATGTCTGCAGTCTGACCATCTCATGTACTATGTCTGCAGTCTGACCATCTCATGTACTATGTCTGCAGTCTGACCATCTCATGTACTATGTCTGCAGTCTCTGACTCTCCTGTACTATGTCTGCAGTCTGACCATCTCATGTACTATGTCTGCAGTCTCTGACAATCTCCTGTACTATGTCTGCAGTCTGACCATCTCATGTACTATGTCTGCAGTCTGACCATCTCATGTACTATGTCTGCAGTCTGACCATCTCATGTACTATGTCTGCAGTCTGACCATCTCATGTACTATGTCTGCAGTCTGACCATCTCATGTACTATGTCTGCAGTCTCTGACCATCTCATGTACTATGTCTGCAGTCTCTGACCATCTCCTGTACTATGTCTGCAGTCTGACCATCTCCTGTACTATGTCTGCAGTCTGACAATCTCCTCATGCAATCTCTATGCTGTGCTCTCTGTCTCTGTACTATGTCTGCAGTCTATGACCTCTCCTGTACTATGTCTGCAGTCTGACCATCTCATGTACTATGTCTGCAGTCTGACCATCTCATGTACTATGTCTGCAGTCTGACCATCTCATGTACTATGTCTGCAGTCTCTGACCATCTCCTGTACTATGTCTGCAGTCTCTGACATCTCCTGTATATGTCTCAGTCTGACCATCTCCTGTACTATGTCTGCAGTCTCTGACCATCTCCTGTACTATGTCTGCAGTCTGGCCATCTCATGTACTATGTCTGCAGTCTGACCATCTCATGTACTATGTCTGCAGTCTGACCATCTCTGTACTATGTCTGCAGTCTCTGACCATCTCCTGTACTATGTCTGCAGTCTGACAATCTCATGTACTATGTCTGCAGTCTCTGACCATCTCCTGTACTATGTCTGCAGTCTCTGACATCTCCTGTACTATGTCTGCAGTCTCTGACCATCTCCTGTACTATGTCTGCAGTCTATGACCAATCTCCTGTACTATGTCTGCAGTCTGACCATCTCATGTACTATGTCTGCAGTCTCTGACCATCTCCTGTACTATGTCTGCAGTCTCTGACTCTCCTGTACTATGTCTGCAGTCTCTGACTCTCCTGTACTATGTCTGCAGTCTATGACCATCTCCTGTACTATGTCTGCAGTCTGACCATCTCCTGTACTATGTCTGCAGTCTGACCATCTCATGTACTATGTCTGCAGTCTGACCATCTCATGTACTATGTCTGCAGTCTGACCATCTCATGTACTATGTCTGCAGTCTCTGACCATCTCCTGTACTATGTCTGCAGTCTGACCATCTCATGTACTATGTCTGCAGTCTGACCATCTCATGTACTATGTCTGCAGTCTCCATCTCATGTACTATGTCTGCAGTCTGACCATCTCATGTACTATGTCTGCAGTCTGACCATCTCATGTACTATGTCTGCAGTCTGACCATCTCATGACTATGTCTGCAGTCTGACCATCTCATGTACTATGTCTGCAGTCTCTGACCATCTCCTGTACTATGTCTGCAGTCTCTGACAATCTCCTGTACTATGTCTGCAGTCTCTGACAATCTCCTGTACTATGTCTGCAGTCTATGACAATCTCCTGTACTATGTCTGCAGTCTGACCATCTCATGTACTATGTCTGCAGTCTGACCATCTCATGTACTATGTCTGCAGTCTGACCATCTCATGTACTATGTCTGCAGTCTGACCATCTCATGTACTATGTCTGCAGTCTCTGACCATCTCCTGTACTATGTCTGCAGTCTCTGACAATCTGCTGTACTATGTCTGCAGTCTATGACAATCTCCTGTACTATGTCTGCAGTCTGACCATCTCCTGTACTATGTCTGCAGTCTGACCATCTCATGTACTATGTCTGCAGTCTGACCATCTCATGTACTATGTCTGCAGTCTGACCATCTCATGTACTATGTCTGCAGTCTGACCATCTCATGTACTATGTCTGCAGTCTCTGACCATCTCCTGTACTATGTCTGCACTCTGACAATCTCCTGTACTATGTCTGCAGTCTGACCATCTCCTGTACTATGTCTGCAGTAACTGACAATTTCCTGTACTGTGTCTGCAGTCTCTGACCATCTCCTGTACTATGTCTGCAGTCTGACCATCTCATGTACTATGTCTGCAGTCTGACCATCTCATGTACTATGTCTGCAGTCTGACCATCTCATGTACTATGTCTGCAGTCTGACCATCTCATGTACTATGTCTGCAGTCTGACTCTCATGTACTATGTCTGCAGTCTCTGACCATCTCCTGTACTATGTCTGCAGTCTCTGACAATCTCCTGTACTATGTCTGCAGTCTCTGACAATCTCCTGTACTATGTCTGCAGTCTGACCATCTCATGTACTATGTCTGCAGTCTGACCATCTCATGTACTATGTCTGCAGTCTGACCATCTCATGTACTATGTCTGCAGTCTGACCATCTCCTGTACTATGTCTGCAGTCTGACAATCTCCTGTACTATGTCTGCAGTCTCTGACAATCTCCTGTACTATGTCTCAGTCTGACAATCTCCTGTACTATGTCTGCAGTCTCTGACAATCTCCTGTACTATGTCTGCAGTCTATGACAATCTCCTGTACTATGTCTGCAGTCTCCATCTCATGTACTATGTCTGCAGTCTGACCATCTCATGTACTATGTCTGCAGTCTCTGACCATCTCCTGTACTATGTCTGCAGTCTCTGACAATCTCCTGTATATGTCTCAGTCTGACAATCCTGTACTATGTCTGCAGTCTCTGACAATCTCCTGTACTATGTCTGCAGTCTGACCATCTCATGTACTATGTCTGCAGTCTGACCATCTCATGTACTATGTCTGCAGTCTCTGACAATCTCCTGTACTATGTCTGCAGTCTATGACAATCTCCTGTACTATGTCTGCAGTCTGACCATCTCATGTACTATGTCTGCAGTCTGACCATCTCATGTACTATGTCTGCAGTCTGACCATCTCATGTACTATGTCTGCAGTCTGACCATCTCATGTACTATGTCTGCAGTCTCTGACCATCTCCTGTACTATGTCTGCAGTCTCTGACCTCTCCTGTACTATGTCTGCAGTCTCTGACAATCTCCTGTACTATGTCTGCAGTCTGACCATCTCATGTACTATGTCTGCAGTCTCTGACCATCTCCTGTACTATGTCTGCAGTCTGACCATCTCATGTACTATGTCTGCAGTCTATGACAATCTCCTGTACTATGTCTGCAGTCTCTGACAATCTCCTGTACTATGTCTGCAGTCTGACCATCTCATGTACTATGTCTGCAGTCTGACCATCTCATGTACTATGTCTGCAGTCTGACCATCTCATGTACTATGTCTGCAGTCTGACCATCTCATGTACTATGTCTGCAGTCTCTGACAATCTCCTGTACTATGTCTGCAGTCTCTGACAATCTCCTGTACTATGTCTGCAGTCTATGACAATCTCCTGTACTATGTCTGCAGTCTGACCATCTCATGTACTATGTCTGCAGTCTGACCATCTCATGTACTATGTCTGCAGTCTGACCATCTCATGTACTATGTCTGCAGTCTCTGACAATCTCCTGTACTATGTCTGCAGTCTGACCATCTCATGTACTATGTCTGCAGTCTGACCATCTCATGTACTATGTCTGCAGTCTGACCATCTCATGTACTATGTCTGCAGTCTCTGACAATCTCCTGTACTATGTCTGCAGTCTATGACAATCTCCTGTACTATGTCTGCAGTCTGACCATCTCATGTACTATGTCTGCAGTCTGACCATCTCATGTACTATGTCTGCAGTCTGACCATCTCATGTACTATGTCTGCAGTCTGACCATCTCATGTACTATGTCTGCAGTCTGACCATCTCATGTACTATGTCTGCAGTCTCTGACAATCTCCTGTACTATGTCTGCAGTCATGACAATCTCCTGTACTATGTCTGCAGTCTGACCATCTCCTGTATGTCTGCACTACCATCTCATGTCTGCTGCAGTCTGACCATCTCATGTACTATGTCTGCAGTCTGACCATCTCATGTACTATGTCTGCAGTCTGACCATCTCATGTACTATGTCTGCAGTCTCTGACCATCTCCTGTACTATGTCTGCAGTCTCTGACAATCTCCTGTACTGTGTCTGCATCTCTGACCATCTCCTGCAGTCTGCAGTCTCTGACAATCTGTACTGTGTCTGCAGTCTCTGACTCTCCTGTATGTCTGCAGTCTGGCCACCATGTACTATGTCTGCATGACCATCTCATGTACTATGTCTGCAGTCTGACCATCTCTGTACTGTCTGCACTCTGACCATCTCCTGTCTGCTGCAGTCTGACAATCTCATGACTATGTCTGCATCTCTGACCATCTCCTGTACTATGTCTGCAGTCTCTGACAATCTCCTGTACTATGTCTGCAGTCTCTGACAATCTCCTGTACTATGTCTCAGTCTATGACAATCTCCTGTACTATGTCTGCAGTCTGACCATCTCATGTACTATGTCTGCAGTCTGACCATCTCATGTACTATGTCTGCAGTCTCTGACAATCTCCTGTACTATGTCTGCAGTCTGACCATCTCATGTACTATGTCTGCAGTCTGACCATCTCATGTACTATGTCTGCAGTCTGATGACCATCTCATGTACTATGTCTGCAGTCTCTGACCATCTCCTGTACTATGTCTGCAGTCTGATGACAATCTCCTGTACTATGTCTGCAGTCTGACCATCTCCTGTACTATGTCTGCAGTCTGACCATCTCATGTACTATGTCTGCAGTCTGACCATCTCATGTACTATGTCTGCAGTCTCTGACCATCTCCTGTACTATGTCTGCAGTCTCTGACAATCTCCTGTACTATGTCTGCAGTCTCTGACAATCTCCTGTACTATGTCTGCAGTCTATGACAATCTCCTGTACTATGTCTGTAGTCTGACCATCTCATGTACTATTTCTGCAGTCTCTGACAATCTCCTGTACTATGTCTGCAGTCTATGACCATCTCCTGTACTATGTCTGCAGTCTGACCATCTCATGTACTATGTCTGCAGTCTGACCATCTCATGTACTATGTCTGCAGTCTCTGACCATCTCCTGTACTATGTCTGCAGTCTCTGACCATCTCCTGTACTATGTCTGCAGTCTCTGACCATCTCCTGTACTATGTCTGCAGTCTGACCATCTCCTGTACTATGTCTGCAGTCTATGACCATCTCATGTACTATGTCTGCAGTCTGACCATCTCATGTACTATGTCTGCAGTCTGACCATCTCCTGTACTATGTCTGCAGTCTGACCATCTCCTGTACTATGTCTGCAGTCTCTGACAATCTCCTGTACTATGTCTGCAGTCTGACAATCTCCTGTACTATGTCTGCAGTCTGACCATCTCATGTACTATGTCTGCAGTCTGACCATCTCATGTACTATGTCTGCAGTCTGACCATCTCATGTACTATGTCTGCAGTCTCTGACCATCTCATGTACTATGTCTGCAGTCTCTGACCATCTCCTGTACTATGTCTGCAGTCTCTGACAATCTCCTGTACTATGTCTGCAGTCTATGACAATCTCCTGTACTATGTCTGCAGTCTGACCATCTCATGTACTATGTCTGCAGTCTGACCATCTCCTGTACTATGTCTGCAGTCTCTGACCATCTCATGTACTGTCTGCACTACCATCCATGTCTGCTGCAGTCTGACCATCTCATGTACTATGTCTGCAGTCTGACCATCTCATGTACTATGTCTGCAGTCTGACCATCTCATGTACTATGTCTGCAGTCTCTGACCATCTCCTGTACTATGTCTGCAGTCTCTGACAATCTCCTGTACTATGTCTGCAGTCTGACCATCTCCTGTACTATGTCTGCAGTCTGACCATCTCATGTACTATGCAGTCTGCATCTCATGTCTGTCTGCACTGACATCTCATGTACTATGTCTGCAGTCTGACCATCTCATGACTGTGTCTGCATCTCCATCTCCTGTACTATGTCTGCAGTCTGAAAAATCTCATGACTATGTCTGCATCTCCATCTCATGTACTATGTCTGCAGTCTCTCTCATGACATCTCAGTCTGACCATCTCCTGTACTATGTCTGCAGTCTGACCATCTCATGTACTATGTCTGCAGTCTGACCATCTCATGTACTATGTCTGCAGTCTGACCATCTCATGTACTATGTCTGCAGTCTGACCATCTCATGTACTATGTCTGCAGTCTGACCATCTCATGTACTATGTCTGCAGTATGACCATCTCATGTACTATGTCTGCAGTCTGACCATCTCATGTACTATGTCTGCAGTCTCTGACCATCTCCTGTACTATGTCTGCAGTCTGACCATCTCATGTACTATGTCTGCAGTCTGACCATCTCCTGTACTATGTCTGCAGTCTGACCATCTCATGTACTATGTCTGCAGTCTGACCATCTCATGTACTATGTCTGCAGTCTGACCATCTCATGTACTATGTCTGCAGTCTGACCATCTCATGTACTATGTCTGCAGTCTGACCATCTCATGTACTATGTCTGCAGTCTCTGACCATCTCCTGTACTATGTCTGCAGTCTGACCATCTCCTGTACTATGTCTGCAGTCTATGACAATCTCCTGTACTATGTCTGCAGTCTGACCATCTCATGTACTATGTCTGCAGTCTGACCATCTCATGTACTATGTCTGCAGTCTCTGACTCTCCTGTACTATGTCTGCAGTCTGACCTCTCTGTACTATGTCTGCAGTCTCTGACAATCTCCTGTACTATGTCTGCAGTCTGACCATCTCCTGTACTATGTCTGCAGTCTGACCATCTCATGTACTATGTCTGCAGTCTGACCATCTCATGTACTATGTCTGCAGTCTCCCATCTCATGTACTATGTCTGCAGTCTCTGACCATCTCCTGTACTATGTCTGCAGTCTCTGACCATCTCCTGTACTATGTCTGCAGTCTCTGACCATCTCCTGTACTATGTCTGCAGTCTGGCCATCTCATGTACTATGTCTGCAGTCTGACCATCTCATGTACTATGTCTGCAGTCTGACCATCTCCTGTACTGTGTCTGCAGTCTCTGACCATCTCCTGTACTGTCTGCAGTCTGACATCTCATGTACTATGTCTGCAGTCTCTGACCATCTCCTGTACTATGTCTGCAGTCTGACCATCTCATGTACTATGTCTGCAGTCTGACCATCTCATGTACTATGTCTGCAGTCTCTGACTCTCCTGTACTATGTCTGCAGTCTGACCATCTCATGTACTATGTCTGCAGTCTCTGACCATCTCCTGTACTATGTCTGCAGTCTCTGACAATCTCCTGTACTATGTCTGCTGTCTCTGACAATCTCCTGTACTATGTCTGCAGTCTATGACAATCTCCTGTACTATGTCTGCAGTCTCTGACAATGTCCTGTACTATGTCTGCAGTCTGACCATCTCATGTACTATGTCTGCAGTCTGACCATCTCATGTACTATGTCTGCATTCTCTGACAATCTCCTGTACTATGTCTGCAGTCTATGACAATCTCCTGTACTATGTCTGCAGTCTGACCATCTCATGTCTCATGTACTATGTCTGCAGTCTGACCATCTCATGTACTATGTCTGCAGTCTGACCATCTCATGTACTATGTCTGCATTCTCTGACAATCTCCTGTACTATGTCTGCAGTCTGACCATCTCATGTACTATGTCTGCAGTCTGACCATCTCATGTACTATGTCTGCAGTCTGACCATCTCATGTACTAGGTCTGCAGTCTGACCATCTCATGTACTATGTCTGCAGTCTGACCATCTCATGTACTATGTCTGCAGTCTGACCATCTCATGTACTATGTCTGCAGTCTGACCATCTCATGTACTATGTCTGCAGTCTCTGACCATCTCATGTACTATGTCTGCAGTCTGACCATCTCATGTACTATGTCTGCAGTCTCTGACCATCTCATGTACTATGTCTGCAGTCTCTGACCATCTCCTGTACTATGTCTGCAGTCTCTGACAATCTCCTGTACTATGTCTGCAGTCTGACCATCTCATGTACTATGTCTGCAGTCTGACCATCTCCTGTACTATGTCTGCAGTCTGACCATCTCATGTACTATGTCTGCAGTCTGACCATCTCATGTACTATGTCTGCAGTCTGACCATCTCATGTACTATGTCTGCAGTCTGACCATCTCATGTACTATGTCTGCAGTCTGACCATCTCATGTACTATGTCTGCAGTCTGACCATCTCATGTACTATGTCTGCAGTCTCTGACCATCTCCTGTACTATGTCTGCAGTCTATGACCATCTCCTGTACTATGTCTGCAGTCTGACCATCTCATGTACTATGTCTGCAGTCTGACCATCTCATGTACTATGTCTGCAGTCTGACCATCTCATGTACTAATCTGCAGTCTGACCATCTCATGTACTATGTCTGCAGTCTGACAATCTCCTGTACTATGTCTGCAGTCTGACCATCTCATGTACTATGTCTGCAGTCTGACCATCTCATGTACTATGTCTGCAGTCTGACCATCTCATGTACTATGTCTGCAGTCTCTGACCATCTCCTGTACTATGTCTGCATTCTCTGACAATCTCCTGTACTATGTCTGCAGTCTATGACAATCTCCTGTACTATGTCTGCAGTCTGACCATCTCATGTACTATGTCCGCAGTCTGACCATCTCATGTACTATGTCTGCAGTCTGACCATCTCATGTACTATGTCTGCAGTCTGACCATCTCATGTACTATGTCTGCATTCTCTGACAATCTCCTGTACTATGTCTGCAGTCTGACCATCTCATGTACTATGTCTGCAGTCTCTGACCATCTCATGTACTATGTCTGCAGTCTGACCATCTCATGTACTATGTCTGCAGTCTGACCATCTCATGTACTATGTCTGCAGTCTGACCATCTCATGTACTATGTCTGCAGTCTGACCATCTCATGTACTATGTCTGCAGTCTGACCATCTCATGTACTATGTCTGCAGTCTCTGACCATCTCATGTACTATGTCTGCAGTCTCTGACCATCTCCTGTACTATGTCTGCAGTCTCTGACCATCTCCTGTACTATGTCTGCAGTCTGACAATCTCATGTACTATGTCTGCAGTCTCTGACCATCTCCTGTACTATGTCTGCAGTCTGACCATCTCCTGTACTATGTCTGCAGTCTGACCATCTCATGTACTATGTCTGCAGTCTATGACCATCTCCTGTACTATGTCTGCAGTCTCTGACCATCTCCTGTACTATGTCTGCAGTCTCTGACAATCTCCTGTACTATGTCTGCAGTCTCTGACCATCTCCTGTACTATGTCTGCAGTCTCTGACCATCTCCTGTACTATGTCTGCAGTCTCTGACAATCTCCTGTACTATGTCTGCAGTCTATGACATCTCCTGTACTATGTCTGCAGTCTCTGACCATCTCCTGTACTATGTCTGCAGTCTCTGACCATCTCCTGTACTATGTCTGCAGTCTGACCATCTCATGTACTATGTCTGCAGTCTGACCATCTCATGTACTATGTCTGCAGTCTCTGACAATCTCCTGTACTATGTCTGCAGTCTCTGACAATCTCCTGTACTATGTCTGCAGTCTGACCATCTCATGTACTATGTCTGCAGTCTGACCATCTCATGTACTATGTCTGCAGTCTGACCATCTCATGTACTATGTCTGCAGTCTGACCATCTCATGTACTATGTCTGCAGTCTCTGACCATCTCCTGTACTATGTCTGCAGTCTCTGACAATCTCCTGTACTATGTCTGCAGTCTCTGACAATCTCCTGTACTATGTCTGCAGTCTCTGACCATCTCATGTACTATGTCTGCAGTCTGACCATCTCATGTACTATGTCTGCATTCTCTGACAATCTCCTGACTATGTCTGCATCTATGACAATCTCCTGTACTATGTCTGCAGTCTCTCTCATGTCTCATGTACTATGTCTGCATCTCCTCTCATGTACTATGTCTGCAGTCTCTGACAATCTCCTGTACTATGTCTGCAGTCTCTGACAATCTCCTGACATGTCTGCATCTATGACAATCTCCTGTACTATGTCTGCAGTCTGACCATCTCATGTACTATGTCTGCAGTCTGACAATCTCCTGTATATGTCTCATCTATGACAATCTCCTGTACTATGTCTGCAGTCTGACCATCTCATGTACTATGTCTGCAGTCTGACCATCTCATGTACTATGTCTGCAGTCTGACTCTCATGACTATGTCTGCATCTCTGACCATCTCCTGTACTATGTCTGCAGTCTCTGACCATCTCCTGTATATGTCTCAGTCTGACAATCTCCTGTACTATGTCTGCAGTCTCTGACAATCTCATGTACTATGTCTGCACTACCATCTCATGTCTGCTGCAGTCTGACCATCTCATGACTATGTCTGCATCTCCTCTCCTGTACTATGTCTGCAGTCTCTGACCATCTCATGTACTATGTCTGCAGTCTCTCTCATGACATGTCTGCATCTCCTCTCATGTACTATGTCTGCAGTCTCTGACAATCTCCTGTACTATGTCTGCAGTCTGACCATCTCATGTACTATGTCTGCAGTCTGACCATCTCATGTACTATGTCTGCAGTCTGACCATCTCCTGTACTATGTCTGCAGTCTCACCATCTCATGTACTATGTCTGCAGTCTCTGACCATCTCCTGTACTATGTCTGCAGTCTCTGACAATCTCCTGTACTATGTCTGCAGTCTATGACCATCTCATGTACTATGTCTGCAGTCTGACCATCTCCTGTACTATGTCTGCAGTCTGACCATCTCATGTACTATGTCTGCAGTCTGACCATCTCCTGTACTATGTCTGCAGTCTGACCATCTCATGTACTATGTCTGCTGCAGTCTGACCATCTCATGTACTATGTCTGCAGTCTGACCATCTCATGTACTATGTCTGCAGTCTCTCTCATGACTATGTCTGCAATCTCCTCTCATGTACTATGTCTGCAGTCTCTGACCATCTCCTGTACTATGTCTGCAGTCTCTCTCCTGACATGTCTGCATCTATGACTGTGTCTCCTGCAGTCTCTGACTCTCCTGTATGTCTGCAGTCTGGCCACCATCTCATGTACTATGTCTGCAGTCTGACCATCTCATGTACTATGTCTGCAGTCTCTGACCATCTCCTGTACTGTGTCTGCAGTCTCTGACCATTTTCTGTACTATGTCTGCAGTCTGACAATCTCCTGTATATGTCTATGTCTGCAGTCTCTGACCATCTCCTGTACTATGTCTGCAGTCTGACAATCTCCTGTATATGTCTCCTGTAGTCTCTGACAATCTCCTGTACTCTGACAATTTCCTGTCTGTGTCTGCAGTCTATGACAATCTCCTGTATATGTCTCCTGTAGTCTCTGACAATCTCCTGTACTACCATCTCATGTCTGCTGCAGTCTGACCATCTCATGACTATGTCTGCAATCTCTGACTGTACTATGTCTGCAGTCTCTGACCATCTCCTGTACTATGTCTGCAGTCTGACCATCTCCTGACTATGTCTGCATCTCCATCTCCTGTACTATGTCTGCAGTCTGACCATCTCATGTACTATGTCTGCAGTCTGACCATCTCCTGTACTATGTCTGCAGTCTGACCATCTCCTGTACTATGTCAGTAGTCTCTGACCATCTCATGGACTATGTCTGCAGTCTGACCATCTCATGTACTATGTCTGCAGTCTCTGACCATCTCCTGTACTATGTCTGCAGTCTGACCATCTCCTGTACTATGTCTGCAGTCTCTGACAATCTCCTGTACTATGTCTGCAGTCTGACCATCTCATGTACTATGTCTGCAGTCTGACCATCTCATGTACTATGTCTGCAGTCTGACCATCTCATGTACTATGTCTGCAGTCTGACCATCTCATGTACTATGTCTGCAGTCTCTGACCATCTCCTGTACTATGTCTGCAGTCTCTGACAATCTCCTGTACTATGTCTGCAGTCTATGACAATCTCCTGTACTATGTCTGCAGTCTGACCATCTCATGACATGTCTGCATCTCCTCTCATGTACTATGTCTGCAGTCTCTGACCATCTCCTGTACTATGTCTGCAGTCTGACAATCTCCTGTATATGTCTCATCTCTGACAATCTCCTGTACTATGTCTGCAGTCTGACAATCTCCTGTATATGTCTCATGTATGACTCCTGTATGTCTGCAGTCTGACCATCTCATGACTATGTCTGCATCTCTGACAATCTCCTGTACTATGTCTGCAGTCTATGACAATCTCCTGTACTATGTCTGCAGTCTCTGACCATCTCCTGTACTATGTCTGCAGTCTGACCATCTCATGTACTATGTCTGCAGTCTGACCATCTCATGTACTATGTCTGCAGTCTGACCATCTCCTGTACTATGTCTGCAGTCTCTGACCATCTCCTGTACTATGTCTGCAGTCTCTGACAATCTCCTGTACTATGTCTGCAGTCTATGACAATCTCATGTACTATGTCTGCAGTCTGACCATCTCATGTACTATGTCTGCAGTCTGACCATCTCATGTACTGTGTCTGCAGTCTGACCATCTCCTGTACTATGTCTGCAGTCTGACCATCTCATGTACTATGTCTGCAGTCTGACCATCTCATGTACTATGTCTGCAGTCTGACCATCTCATGTACTATGTCTGCAGTCTCTGACCATCTCCTGTACTATGTCTGCAGTCTCTTACAATCTCCTGTACTATGTCTGCAGTCTCTGACAATCTCCTGTACTATGTCTGCAGTCTCTGACAATCTCCTGTACTATGTCTGCAGTCTATGACAATCTCATGTACTATGTCTGCAGTCTGACCATCTCATGTACTATGTCTGCAGTCTGACCATCTCATGTACTATGTCTGCAGTCTGACCATCTCATGTACTATGTCTGCAGTCTGACCATCTCCTGTACTATGTCTGCAGTCTCTGACAATCTCCTGTACTATGTCTGCAGTCTGACAATCTCCTGTATATGTCTCATGACCATCTCATGTACTATGTCTGCAGTCTGACCATCTCATGTACTATGTCTGCAGTCTGACCATCTCATGTACTATGTCTGCAGTCTGACCATCTCATGTACTATGTCTGCAGTCTCCATCTCATGTACTATGTCTGCAGTTCTGACCATCTCCTGTACTATGTCTGCAGTCTGACATCTCCTGTACTATGTCTGCAGTCTATGACAATCTCCTGTACTATGTCTGCTGCAGTCTGACCATCTAATGTACTATGTCTGCACTACCATCTCATGTCTGCTGCAGTCTCTGACCATCTCCTGTACTATGTCTGCAGTCTCTGACAATCTCCTGTACTATGTCTGCAGTCTCTGACAATCTCCTGTACTATGTCTGCAGTCTATGACAATCTCCTGTACTATGTCTGCAGTCTGACCATCTCCTGTACTATGTCTGCAGTAACTGACAATTTCCTGTACTGTGTCTGCAGTCTCTGACCATCTCCTGTACTATGTCTGCAGTCTGACCATCTCATGTACTATGTCTGCAGTCTGACCATCTCATGTACTATGTCTGCAGTCTCTGACCATCTGCTGTACTGTGTCTGCAGTCTCTGACCATCTCCTGTACTATGTCTGCAGTCTGACCATCTCCTGTACTATGTCTGCAGTCTGACCATCTCCTGTACTATGTCTGCAGTCTGACCATCTCATGTACTATGTCTGCAGTCTCTGACCATCTCCTGTACTATGTCTGCAGTCTCTGACCATCTCCTGTACTATGTCTGCAGTCTGACAATCTCATGTACTATGTCTGCAGTCTCTGACCATCTCCTGTACTATGTCTGCAGTCTCTGACAATCTCCTGTACTATGTCTGCAGTCTCTCTCCTGACATGTCTGCATCTCCTCTCATGTACTATGTCTGCAGTCTGACCATCTCATGACATGTCTGCATCTCCTCTCATGTACTATGTCTGCAGTCTGACCATCTCATGTACTATGTCTGCAGTCTGACCATCTCATGACTATGTCTGCATCTCATGTCTCTCATGTACTATGTCTGCAGTCTCTGACCATCTCCTGTATATGTCTCATTCTGACAATCTCCTGTACTATGTCTGCAGTCTATGACAATCTCCTGTACTATGTCTGCAGTCTGACCATCTCATGTACTATGTCCGCAGTCTGACCATCTCATGTACTATGTCTGCAGTCTCTCTCATGACATGTCTGCATCTCCTCTCATGTACTATGTCTGCATTCTCTGACAATCTCCTGACTATGTCTGCATCTCATCTCATGTACTATGTCTGCAGTCTGACCATCTCATGTACTATGTCTGCAGTCTGACCATCTCATGTACTATGTCTGCAGTCTGACCATCTCATGTACTATGTCTGCAGTCTGACCATCTCATGTACTATGTCTGCAGTCTGACCATCTCATGTACTATGTCTGCAGTCTGACCATCTCATGTACTATGTCTGCAGTCTGACCATCTCATGTACTATGTCTGCAGTCTCTGACCATCTCCTGTACTATGTCTGCAGTCTCTGACAATCTCCTGTACTATGTCTGCAGTCTATGACAATCTGCTGTACTATGTCTGCAGTCTATGACAATCTCCTGTACTATGTCTGCAGTCTGACCATCTCCTGTACTATGTCTGCAGTCTGACCATCTCATGTACTATGTCTGCAGTCTGACCATCTCATGTACTATGTCTGCAGTCTCTCTCATGACTATGTCTGCATCTCCATCTCATGTACTATGTCTGCAGTCTCTGACCATCTCCTGTATATGTCTCAGTCTGACAATCTGCTGTACTATGTCTGCAGTCTCTGACAATCTCCTGTATATGTCTCAGTGACCATCTCCTGTACTATGTCTGCAGTCTGACCATCTCATGTACTATGTCTGCAGTCTGACCATCTCATGTACTATGTCTGCAGTCTGACCATCTCATGTACTATGTCTGCAGTCTCTCTCATGACTATGTCTGCATCTCTGACTCTCCTGTACTATGTCTGCAGTCTCTGACATCTCCTGTATGTGTCTCCTGCTCTGACAATCTGCATGTACTCTGACCATCTCCTGTCTGCTGCAGTCTCTGACAATCTCCTGTACTATGTCTGCAGTCTCTGACCATCTCCTGTACTATGTCTGCAGTCTGACCATCTCATGTACTATGTCTGCAGTCTGACCATCTCATGTACTATGTCTGCAGTCTGACCATCTCTGTATGTCTGCACTCTGACCATTTTCTGTCTGCTGCAGTCTGACCATGTACTATGTCTGCAGTCTCTGACCATCTCCTGTACTATGTCTGCAGTCTCTGACAATCTCCTGTAATATGTCTCAGTCTGACAATCTCCTGTACTATGTCTGCAGTCTATGACTCTCCTGACATGTCTGCATCTCCTCTCATGTACTATGTCTGCAGTCTGACCATCTCATGACTATGTCTGCAATCTCTGACTCTCCTGTACTATGTCTGCAGTCTCTGACAATCTCCTGTACTATGTCTGCAGTCTCTCTCATGTCTCATGTACTATGTCTCCTGTAGTATGTCTGACAGTCTCTCATGACAATCTCCTGTACTATGTCTGCAGTCTGACCATCTCTGTATGTCTGCACTATGACAATCTCCTGCATTCTCTGACAATCTGCAGTGACTATGTCTGCATCTCATCTCATGTACTATGTCTGCAGTCTGACCATCTCATGTACTATGTCTGCATCTCTGACCATCTCATGTACTATCTCTGCATCTCATGTCTATGTCTGACTGACCATCTCATGTACTATGTCTGCAGTCTGACCATCTCATGTACTATGTCTGCAGTGACCATCTCATTTACTATGTCTGCAGTCTCTGACCATCTCCTGTACTATGTCTGCAGTCTCTCTCATGACATGTCTGCATCTCCTCTCATGTACTATGTCTGCAGTCTCTGACAATCTCCTGTACTATGTCTGCAGTCTATGACAATCTCCTGTACTATGTCTGCAGTCTGACCATCTCATGTACTATGTCTGCAGTCTGACCATCTCATGTCTGTCTGCACTGACATCTCATGTACTATGTCTGCAGTCTGACCATCTCATGACTATGTCTGCATCTCTGACCATCTCCTGTACTATGTCTGCAGTCTCTGACAATCTGCTGTACTATGTCTGCAGTCTATGACAATCTCCTGTACTAGTCTGCAGTCTGACCATCTCCTGTACTATGTCTGCAGTCTGACCATCTCATGTACTATGTCTGCAGTCTGACCATCTCATGTACTATGTCTGCAGTCTGACCATCTCATGTACTATGTCTGCAGTCTCTCTCATGACTATGTCTGCATCTCTGGCTCTCCTGTACTATGTCTGCAGTCTCTGACAATCTCCTGTACTGTGTCTGCATCTCTGACCATCTCCTGCAGTCTGCAGTCTCTGACAATTTCCTGTACTGTGTCTGCAGTCTCTGACCATCTCCTGTACTATGTCTGCAGTCTGGCCATCTCATGTACTATGTCTGCAGTCTGACCATCTCATGTACTATGTCTGCAGTCTCTGACCATCTGCTGTACTGTGTCTGCAGTCTCTGACCATTTTCTGTACTATGTCTGCAGTCTGACAATCTCATGTACTATGTCTGCAGTCTCTGACCATCTCCTGTACTATGTCTGCAGTCTCTGACAATCTCCTGTACTATGTCTGCAGTCTCTGACAATCTCCTGTACTATGTCTGCAGTCTATGACAATCTCCTGTACTATGTCTGCAGTCTGACCATCTCATGTACTATGTCTGCAGTCTGACCATCTCATGTACTATGTCTGCAGTCTCTGACCATGTCCTGTACTATGTCTGCAGTCTCTGACAATCTCCTGTACTATGTCTGCTGTCTCTGACAATCTCCTGTACTATGTCTGCAGTCTATGACAATCTCCTGTACTATGTCTGCAGTCTCTGACAATCTCCTGTACTATGTCTGCAGTCTATGACAATCTCCTGTACTATGTCTGCAGTCTGACCATCTCATGTACTATGTCTGCAGTCTGACCATCTCATGTACTATGTCTGCAGTCTGACCATCTCATGTACTATGTCTGCAGTCTCTGACAATCTCCTGTACTATGTCTGCAGTCTCTGACAATGTCCTGTACTATGTCTGCAGTCTATGACAATCTCCTGTACTATGTCTGCAGTCTGACCATCTCATGTACTATGTCTGCAGTCTGACCATCTCATGTACTATGTCTGCATTCTCTGACAATCTCCTGTACTATGTCTGCAGTCTATGACAATCTCCTGTACTATGTCTGCAGTCTGACCATCTCATGTACTATGTCTGCAGTCTGACCATCTCATGTACTAGGTCTGCAGTCTGACCATCTCATGTACTATGTCTGCAGTCTGACCATCTCATGTACTATGTCTGCAGTCTCTGACCATCTCCTGTACTATGTCTGCAGTCTCTGACCTCTCCTGTACTATGTCTGCAGTCTATGACCATCTCCTGTACTATGTCTGCAGTCTGACCATCTCATGTACTATGTCTGCAGTCTGACCATCTCCTGTACTATGTCTGCAGTCTGACCATCTCATGTACTATGTCTGCAGTCTGACTCTCCTGTACTATGTCTGCAGTCTGATGACAATCTCCTGTACTATGTCTGCAGTCTCTGACAATCTCATGTACTATGTCTGCAGTCTGACCATCTCATGTACTAGTCTGCAGTCTGACCATCTCATGTACTATGTCTGCAGTCTGACCATCTCATGTACTATGTCTGCAGTCTCTGACCATCTCCTGTACTATGTCTGCAGTCTGACAATCTCCTGTACTATGTCTGCAGTCTATGACAATCTCCTGTACTATGTCTGCAGTCTGACCATCTCATGTACTATGTCTGCAGTCTGACCATCTCATGTACTAGGTCTGCAGTCTGACCATCTCATGTACTATGTCTGCAGTCTGACCATCTCATGTACTATGTCTGCAGTCTGACCATCTCATGTACTGTGTCTGCAGTCTGACCATCTCCTGTACTATGTCTGCAGTCTGAAAAATCTCATGTACTATGTCTGCAGTCTATGACCATCTCCTGTACTATGTCTGCAGTCTGACCATCTCATGTACTATGTCTGCAGTCTCTCTCATGACTAGGTCTGCATCTCCTCTCATGTACTATGTCTGCAGTCTCTGACCATCTCCTGTACTATGTCTGCAGTCTGACCATCTCATGTACTGTGTCTGCATGACCATCTCCTGCAGTCTGCAGTCTGAAAAATCCATGTACTATGTCTGCAGTGACCATCTCATGTACTATGTCTGCAGTCTGACCATCTCATGTACTATGTCTGCAGTCTGACCATCTCATGTACTATGTCTGCAGTCTCTCTCATGTACTATGTCTGCAATCTCCTCTCATGTACTATGTCTGCAGTCTCTGACATCTCCTGTATATGTCTCAGTCTGACAATCTCCTGTACTATGTCTGCAGTCTATGACAATCTCCTGTACTATGTCTGCAGTCTGACCATCTCATGTACTATGTCTGCAGTCTGACCATCTCATGTACTATGTCTGCAGTCTGACCATCTCATGTACTATGTCTGCAGTCTGACCATCTCATGTACTATGTCTGCAGTCTGACCATCTCATGTACTATGTCTGCAGTCTCTGACCATCTCCTGTACTATGTCTGCAGTCTGACAATCTCCTGTACTATGTCTGCAGTCTATGACAATCTCCTGTACTATGTCTGCAGTCTGACCATCTCATGTACTATGTCTGCAGTCTGACCATCTCATGTACTATGTCTGCAGTCTCTGACCATCTCCTGTACTATGTCTGCAGTCTCTGACAATCTCCTGTACTATGTCTGCAGTCTCTGACAATCTCCTGTACTATGTCTGCAGTCTATGACAATCTCCTGTACTATGTCTGCAGTCTGACCATCTCCTGTACTATGTCTGCAGTCTCTGACAATCTCCTGTACTATGTCTGCAGTCTCTGACCATCTCCTGTACTATGTCTGCAGTCTGACCATCTCATGTACTATGTCTGCAGTCTGACAATCTCCTGTATATGTCTCATCTCTGACATCTCCTGTACTATGTCTGCAGTCTATGACTCTCCTGACTATGTCTGCATCTGACCTCTCCTGTACTATGTCTGCAGTCTCTTTCCTGACTGTCTGCATCTCTGACCACTCCCTGTACTATGTCTGCAGTCTGACCATCTCCTGTACTATGTCTGCAGTCTGACCATCTCCTGTACTATGTCTGCAGTCTGACCATCTCTGTATGTGTCTGCACTCTGACCATCTCCTGTCTGCTGCAGTCTGACCATCTCCTGTACTATGTCTGCAGTCTCTGACCATCTCCTGTACTATGTCTGCAGTCTCTGACAATCTCCTGTACTATGTCTGCAGTCTCTGACAATCTCCTGTATATGTCTCAGTCTGACAATCTCCTGTACTATGTCTGCAGTCTCTCTCCTGACTATGTCTGCATCTCAATTTCTGTACTATGTCTGCAGTCTCTGACCATCTCCTGTACTATGTCTGCAGTCTCTCTCATGACATGTCTGCATCTCCTCTCATGTACTATGTCTGCAGTCTATGACCATCTCCTGTACTATGTCTGCAGTCTGACCATCTCATGTACTATGTCTGCAGTCTGACCATCTCCTGTACTATGTCTGCAGTCTCTGACCATCTCCTGTACTATGTCTGCAGTCTGACCATCTCATGTACTATGTCTGCAGTCTGACCATCTCGTGTACTATGTCTGCAGTCTGACCATCTCGTGTACTATGTCTGCAGTCTGACCATCTCATGTACTATGTCTGCAGTCTGACCATCTCCTGTACTATGTCTGCAGTCTCTGACCATCTCATGTACTATGTCTGCAGTCTGACAATTTCCTGTAATGTGTCTCAGTCTCTGACCATCTCCTGTACTATGTCTGCAGTCTGACCATCTCCTGTATGTCTGCACTACCATCTCATGTCTGCTGCAGTCTGACCATCTCATGTACTATGTCTGCAGTCTCTCTCATGACTATGTCTGCATCTGACCTCTCATGTACTATGTCTGCAGTCTCTTTCCTGACTGTGTCTGCATCTCTGACTCTCCTGTACTATGTCTGCAGTCTGACCATCTCATGTACTATGTCTGCAGTCTGACCATCTCATGTACTATGTCTGCAGTCTCTGACCATCTCCTGTACTATGTCTGCAGTCTCTGACCATCTCCTGTACTATGTCTGCAGTCTGACCATCTCCTGTACTATGTCTGCAGTCTGACCATCTCCTGTACTATGTCTGCAGTCTGACCATCTCCTGTACTATGTCTGCAGTCTGACCATCTCATGTACTATGTCTGCAGTCTGACCATCTCATGTACTATGTCTGCAGTCTCTGACCATCTCCTGTACTATGTCTGCAGTCTCTGACAATCTCCTGTACTATGTCTGCAGTCTCTGACAATCTCCTGTACTATGTCTGCAGTCTGACCATCTCATGTACTATGTCTGCATTCTCTGACAATCTCCTGTACTATGTCTGCAGTCTATGACAATCTCCTGTACTATGTCTGCAGTCTGACCATCTCCTGTACTATGTCTGCAGTAACTGACAATTTCCTGTACTGTGTCTGCAGTCTCTGACCATCTCCTGTACTATGTCTGCAGTCTGACCATCTCATGTACTATGTCTGCAGTCTCTGACCATCTGCTGTACTGTGTCTGCAGTCTCTGACCATCTCCTTTAGTATTTAGGGGGGAGAGCCATGCGCACTTGCGCTGCAATCGTGATGCATCGCGGAATCGAATCGAATCGTGGACTTGATAATCGAAATTGCATCGAATCGTGAGACGGGTGAAGATGCGCAGCCCTAGTTTTTATGGTGCAGTTTTGATGGGCTAGTTTTTGATGGAGCAGTTTTTGATGGGGCAATGGACCGAACTGGATTGACACGTGGTTGGATCACATTTACATCTCCAGGGGCACCGTCTCCAGTCAGTAGTATTGGTGGAGGCAAGACCACGCCGCACAATTTACCCTGAAATTGTATCTTTTCTAGTCACATTACATTTTAATACTACTGCTGCTGCCTCCATGCTGAGTAATGCTTCATGAGCTCTCTGCACAGTGGATCCACCAACAGCCTCCGCTACAAGCTACCAGACCGGATCGTAACAGCAAGTGTAACTAAAACAATGAACTTTATGTTAAACCCTGATTTGCGGCCTTTATACTGCAACCATTATACTGCAACCATTAGCCTGTATGCAAGAGCAAATCTGCACTCTCTCTCTCTTTCTTGCTCTCTCTCTCTATATATATCTATTGTTGCTTTTGTTATGTTCATTTTTCAACAGTTTAGTTTGTGTTCGTAGTGACTGTGTCTGTGTACTTTAGTTTGTCCTAGTTTTGTGTTAAATAAAATAATAGCATAAAATGATTTTGCTTATTATGAAGTTAGATGTGTTGATTTTGATGTGTTAGATGTGAAGTTAGATGTGTTGAAAAACCTAAAAATCTATCTCAAACAGAAAGGAAACATTTCAAAAAAATAAAACTTTTTATTAAGCATCTCAAATTCCAAGGAAAGTGTTCAGGCTCTTCTGCTTTTTCTCAATTTGTATGCACAATCTCATCAGTTCCTCCTCCAACTGTTCATTCTGCCTGAGAAGGTAGCCAACTTTTCTTTGATTCACCCTCAATTTTTCAGCACTTTTTTTCACAGCTGCTTGGAGCAGCATGATGTCTTTTGCAGCTGTTAGGATATAAGACAAAAAAAAAATTGGTTTTCAAAGACCCTTAACAAATACATAAAATATTTCTGTTGCTTATTAATCAATCATTATCATGTCTATACACTTGTTATGTGTCTAGCACAGACCGGGAGTGCAGAATTATTAGGAAAATTAGTAATTGGACCACATCATCCTCTTTATGCATGTTGTTCTACTCCAAGCTGTATAGGCTCGAGAGCCTACTACCAATTAGGCATATTAGGTAATGTACAACTCTGTAATGAGAAGGTGTGTGGTCTAATGACATCAACACTCTATATCAGGTGTGCATAATTATTAAGTGTAGCGCCAATAGGGAGCCTTAATCAAAAGGACTCTCCTGTAGGTTCAGTGATAAAACACAACAAAAATTAAGTGTGAATCTGACCAGTGAAGTAACCTATGTCTGCAATCAAGCGAAGCCCAAGACAGAAGGACTCTCCTGTAGGTTCAGGAATTAGACACAGCAAAGCTTAAATGTAAATCTATAAATGAAAAAATGCCTTATGTCTACAATCAAGTAGATAAGATCATAATAGGGGGCCCCAATCAAAGGGTTTCTCCTATACATTCAGTGATTAGACTCCACAAGACCCAGGTATGGATCCACGGGTGAAATCACCTACTTCTATAATCCAGCAGATGAAATTTATAAACTCATTTAAAGAAACAAACTAAGTAGAAAAAGTGCCAGTGTAATAACTTACAGTGTAGGACCCAATATGTCTATATAGACGTTTAGAGTCTATTAGAGGAGAGCACTAAGCAAGGTCAGTGATCATGCAATCAAATAACAATACTTCTTATAGTAATCATACAATCAATACCAATAAAAAGTGAATAATGAAGTGAACATACAATCAATGATAAATAGTGAATCAGAAATGAAAACATGTATATCCTAATGTCCACTGTGATTGACTGAAAGCAATCAGTTAGGTGAATAGCAGTCCATACACCCAACCGGTGTAACGAATGTATTCTTCTTCTGGAATACTCGGATAGCACAAGAGATCCAAAATGCAATCTTCAAACAGAGAAAGTATAAATGGGTACCCTTACCGGATCTGGTGGACCCTCAACTCACCATACGGTGGGGGGTCTTCAAGGCTTGCAAAGGCCGATTGCCTAATCCTGTATCCAGACAGGTGGAGATGATATCCGGAGAGTCCAAGAATGACTTTTGATGTTAAAATGTCTCCGTAGTGGATATATTCACTCCCGAGCATGGAGGGGAAAAGAGAAGAAAAACGACTCCTCATAGTGTAAAACCACCAATTTAATAAAATAAAAATATGTAAAAATTCCACTAAATCACACATGTGACAGGGATCACTTAAAACATAAACGTAAAACCACACGTGAAAGAAAAAAACTTGTATCTAGTAGCAACAACTCTCCCCCTGTGATGGGTGGACAGAGGTATTCCCAAAGGGGAAAAAAAAATGGCAGTAAAAGACTTAGCAAGTCAGTAACCCACCGGTTTCGTCTCATGTAGACTTCAACTGGGGTATCTAACTATGACATGCATCTTACCTGCATTTATAGGCCCGTAGTATCTGCATCCATGAGACCTCAATTAGAACTGGCGTGCGTGTCAAATCCAACACGTGAATAGTGGTTGCATTCCAAATCCTGGAAGTGTAATGGGCGGGGATTCATATTCCATAGCCCAATCATTCCCTGGGAGGTGTAGTTACTGCCCAAACTCTTCTCTCATAAGGAGGAAGATGGCTAAGGACCTTAGAATGTAAAAGTATGTGGCGAAACTATTGAGTACATACCCAATCACTAGTGGAATATTGTTGTCACGTCCCCTTCATTCACTCTCATGGATTAGAGAGGGAAGGGGGCGCTCCCGTATTCAGGTGGGCTGAACTCCGCCTGTATGCGCGTGACCACCGCGACGTTCTAGCGTCATCGATCTTCGTCCCAGTGCGTTCCAAGCACCAGCACATCCGGCTCCCCTAGCGTGACATCGCGTGGTGCGGAAGCGCGCTGGCGTCATGCGTTCCAAACACCAGCACATCGGTTTCCCATAGCGTGGACCATCACTTGTGCGGAAGCGCCCTGGCGTCATGCGTTCCACCCCTCGGAGAAACGTGCGCTCCACCACGGGATTCAAAGATCATCTAGGTATGCACTATTTGAAAAACACAAATCCGCCCAACTGGTCGTGATAAGGTGCCCATCTCGGTCTCATGGAGGGATAAAACGAGGAATACAAACAGATGAAATACCATCTAGACCAAATATATTATATGTCACAAAATGTTATAAAACCTATGTATACATAATATGACCTTAGTACATGATGCATCTGTGTCTTGGTCTGGAACATGGTCCATTAATGTCAAGAAAAAAACTAAATAATCACAAACTATATATAAGGACCAAAATGCAAACAATGTAAATCATAAACTACATGTGGGGCATAATATTAACAGTGTTTTGGCCAACTAGATGTTGTTGGTACACCCCTCCTTGTGCACAAAAGATCGTCTAGAATGGGAGGCGAACAACTGGCACCAAAAAATTTATATGCACCATTATAGTCCAGTGTTGCAGAGATAAAGGGTAATGGGTGTGA